>JARTUT010000495.1:0-145940 GCA_030674115.1 Micraspis discolor | reverse complement strand
ACATTTAATTCCATTTAACAACTTTCATATCTACCTTAAGCAGCTTCAAGTAAATTCGGGAAAAAATCGAAGGATGAATAAACACATGGATTTTTTCCTGAAAATCGTTGAAATATGGTTTCAATACGATTGAAAACTTGTTCAAATGCTTGCCAAATCTAATGACCCGGATTTGAGGCGAATGCGGAAATTGACACTTGAACTGAATATTTGGTGAATAATAATTGATCTGGAAAATTCAGAAAAATGTTTTCGAAAATATTGTTCAATTGTCACATTATATATTGGTCGTAAACCAAGGGAATTAAACTCAGCAAGCACCGTTGTGATATTTTTCTGGCAAGCTGTCGCAACTCAGTAAAAAGCTACTATTATACATTGAAGTCCACGTCATCACGAGTCGTCGGCAAAAAGCTGATATTACACATTAAAGTCCACGTCATCACGAGTTGTGGGCAAAAAGCTAAATATTATACATTAGTGTCCTCGTCATCACGAGTCGTCAACATTAAACTTACAGGAAAAATCAATTCTTTTTCATCCTAAACATCTGGGATTTAAATTTGAACTGCCTCATTGCTCTCGCCATCAGAGGCGCCGTCTTTTTCTTTTTCTTTATAGGAGAACAAAGGTTCCTCCATTCTTTCGACAATTTGTGATTCGTCTGAATTGATTTCATCGGCCTTTCTTTTTTTCGAAATACTGTCTGGTTTCTCAATGCTTTTAAATTTCACTATTGGAAATTGGCTGTCATCATAAGTCCAGATCTTTTCATTCTGAGCAGGAGAGGAACTCATCTCGGTTATTGTTTCTGAAGCCATATTTCGATAAGTATCGTCTGTATTGGCCTGACTGTTCGGACGAGCGGCGAGCTTCGATATATATACGGGTTCTTATCTACCCAGGTACCTATCAACGTACTTTCTAATATACCTAATTACTCACATAACAACAAACAAATAATTTAATCCCATACGCCTGCCGACCTGATTTCTATGATTCTACATTTATTACATTTAATTCCATTTAACAACTTTCATATCTACCTTAAGCAGCTTCAAGTAAATTCGGAAAAAATCGAAGGATGAATAAAAACATGGATTTTTCCTAAAAATCGTTGAAATATGGTTTCAATACGATTGAAAACTTGTTCAATTGCTTGCCAGATCTAATGACCCGGATTTGAGGCGAATGCGAAATTGACACTTGAACTGAATATTTGGTGAATAATAGTTGATCTGGAAAATTCAGAAAAATGTTTTCTGAAAATATTGTTCAATTGTCACATTATATATTGGTCGTAAACCAAGGGAATTAAACTCAGCAAGCACCGTTGTGATATTTTTTGCAAGCTGCCGCAACTCAGGCAAATAGCTACTATTATACATTAAAGTCCACGTCATCACGAGTCGTCGGCAAAAGCTATTACTATACAGTAAAGTCCACGTCATCACGAGTCGTCGGCAAAAAGCTTTACTATACAGTAAAGTCCACGTCATCACGAGTCGTCGGCAAAAAGCTAATATTACACATTAAAGTCCACGTCATCACGAGTCGTGGGCAAAAGCTAAATATTATACATTAGTGTCCTCGTCATCACGAGTCGTCAACATTAAACTTACAGGAAAAATCAATTCTTTTTCATCCTAAACATTTGGGATTTGAATTTGAACTGCCTCATTGCTCTCGCCATCAGAGGCGCGGTCTTTTTCTTTTTCTTTATAGGAGAGCAAGGTTCCTCCATTCTTTCGACAATTTGTGATTCGTCTGAATTGATTTCATCGGCCTTTCTTTTTCGAAATACTGTCTGGTTTCTCTATGCGTTTAAATTTCACTATTGGAAATTGGCTGTCATCATAAGTCCAGATCTTTTCATTCTGAGCAGGAGAGGTACTCATCTCGGTTATTGTTTCTGAAGCCATATTTCGATAAGTATCGTCTGTATTGGCGTGACTGTTCGAACGAGCGGCGAGCTTCGATATATATACAGGTACCTATCAACGTACTTTCTAATATACCGAAATACTTACATAACAACAAACAAATAATTTAATCCCATACGCCTGCCGACCTGATTTCTATGATTCCTACATTTATTACATTTAATTCCATTTAACAACTTTCATATCTACCTTAAGCAGCTTCAAGTAAATTCGGGAAAAAATCGAAGGATGAATAAACACATGGATTTTTTCCTGAAAATCGTTGAAATATGGTTTCAATACGATTGAAAACTTGTTCAAATGCTTGCCAAATCTAATGACCCGGATTTGAGGCGAATGCGGAAATTGACACTTGAACTGAATATTTGGTGAATAATAATTGATCTGGAAAATTCAGAAAAATGTTTTCGAAAATATTGTTCAATTGTCACATTATATATTGGTCGTAAACCAAGGGAATTAAACTCAGCAAGCACCGTTGTGATATTTTTCTGCAAGCTGTCGCAACTCAGTAAAAAAGCTACTATTATACATTGAAGTCCACGTCATCACGAGTCGTCGGCAAAAAGCTGATATTACACATTAAAGTCCACGTCATCACGAGTTGTGGGCAAAAAGCTAAATATTATACATTAGTGTCCTCGTCATCACGAGTCGTCAACATTAAACTTACAGGAAAAATCAATTCTTTTTCATCCTAAACATCTGGGATTTAAATTTGAACTGCCTCATTGCTCTCGCCATCAGAGGCGCCGTCTTTTTCTTTTTCTTTATAGGAGAACAAGGTTCCTCCATTCTTTCGACAATTTGTGATTCGTCTGAATTGATTTCATCGGCCTTTCTTTTTTTCGAAATACTGTCTGGTTTCTCAATGCTTTTAAATTTCACTATTGGAAATTGGCTGTCATCATAAGTCCAGATCTTTTCATTCTGAGCAGGAGAGGAACTCATCTCGGTTATTGTTTCTGAAGCCATATTTCGATAAGTATCGTCTGTATTGGCCTGACTGTTCGGACGAGCGGCGAGCTTCGATATATATACGGGTTCTTATCTACCCAGGTACCTATCAACGTACTTTCTAATATACCTAATTACTCACATAACAACAAACAAATAATTTAATCCCATACGCCTGCCGACCTGATTTCTATGATTCCTACATTTATTACATTTAATTCCATTTAACAACTTTCATATCTACCTTAAGCAGCTTCAAGTAAATTCGGGAAAAAAATCGAAGGATGAATAAAAGCATGGATTTTTCCTAAAAATCGTTGAAATATGGTTTCAATACGATTGAAAACTTGTTCAATTGCTTGCCAGATCTAATGACCCGGATTTGAGGCGAATGCGGAAATTGACACTTGAACTGAATATTTGGTGAATAATAGTTGATCTGGAAAATTCAGAAAAATGTTTTCGAAAATATTGTTCAATTGTCACATTATATATTGGTCGTAAACCAAGGGAATTAAACTCAGCAAGCACCGTTGTGATATTTTTCTGCAAGCTGCCGCAACTCAGGCAAATAGCTACTATTATACATTAAAGTCCACGTCATCACGAGTCGTCGGCAAAAAGCTATTACTATACAGTAAAGTCCACGTCATCACGAGTCGTCGGCAAAAAGCTTTTACTATACAGTAAAGTCCACGTCATCACGAGTCGTCGGCAAAAAGCTAATATTACACATTAAAGTCCACGTCATCACGAGTCGTGGGCAAAAAGCTAAATATTATACATTAGTGTCCTCGTCATCACGAGTCGTCAACATTAAACTTACAGGAAAAATCAATTCTTTTTCATCCTAAACATTTGGGATTTGAATTTGAACTGCCTCATTGCTCTCGCCATCAGAGGCGCCGTCTTTTTCTTTATAGGAGAACAAGGTTCCTCCATTCTTTCGACAATTTGTGATTCGTCTGAAATGATTTCATCGGCCTTTCTTTTTTTCGAAATACTGTCTGGTTTCTCTATGCGTTTAAATTTCACTATTGGAAATTTGCTGTCATCATAAGTCCAGATCTTTTCATTCTGAGCAGGAGAGGAACTCATCTCGGTTATTGTTTCTGAAGCCATATTTCGATAAGTATCGTCTGTATTGGGCGATATACAGGTACCTATCAACGTACTTTCTAATATACCGAAATACTTACATAACAACAAACAAATAATTTAATCCCATACGCCTGCCGACCTGATTTCTATGATTCCTACACATTTATTACATTTAATTCCATTTAACAACTTTCATATCTACCTTAAGCAGCTTCAAGTAAATTCGGGAAAAAATCGAAGGATGAATAAACACATGGATTTTTTCCTGAAAATCGTTGAAATATGGTTTCAATACGATTGAAAACTTGTTCAAATGCTTGCCAAATCTAATGACCCGGATTTGAGGCGAATGCGGAAATTGACACTTGAACTGAATATTTGGTGAATAATAGTTGATCTGGAAAATTCAGAAAAATGTTTTCGAAAATATTGTTCAATTGTCACATTATATATTGGTCGTAAACCAAGGGAATTAAACTCAGCAAGCACCGTTGTGATATTTTTTGCAAGCTGCCGCAACTCAGGCAAATAGCTACTATTATACATTAAAGTCCACGTCATCACGAGTCGTCGGCAAAAGCTATTACTATACAGTAAAGTCCACGTCATCACGAGTCGTCGGCAAAAAGCTTTTACTATACAGTAAAGTCCACGTCATCACGAGTCGTCGGCAAAAGCTAATATTACACATTAAAGTCCACGTCATCACGAGTCGTGGGCAAAAGCTAAATATTATACATTAGTGTCCTCGTCATCACGAGTCGTCAACATTAAACTTACAGGAAAAATCAATTCTTTTTCATCCTAAACATTTGGGATTTGAATTTGAACTGCCTCATTGCTCTCGCCATCAGAGGCGCCGTCTTTTTCTTTTTCTTTATAGGAGAACAAAGGTTCCTCCATTCTTTCGACAATTTGTGATTCGTCTGAATTGATTTCATCGGCCTTTCTTTTTTCGAAATACTGTCTGGTTTCTCTATGCGTTTAAATTTCACTATTGGAAATTGGCTGTCATCATAAGTCCAGATCTTTTCATTCTGAGCAGGAGAGGAACTCATCTCGGTTATTGTTTCTGAAGCCATATTTCGATAAGTATCGTCTGTATTGGCGTGACTGTTCGAACGAGCGGCGAGCTTCGATATATATACAGGTACCTATCAACGTACTTTCTAATATACCGAAATACTTACATAACAACAAACAAATAATTTAATCCCATACGCCTGCCGACCTGATTTCTATGATTCCTACATTTATTACATTTACTTCCATTTAACAACTTTCATATCTACCTTAAGCAGCTTCAAGTAAATTCGGGAAAAAATCGAAGGATGAATAAACACATGGATTTTTTCCTGAAAATCGTTGAAATATGGTTTCAATACGATTGAAAACTTGTTCAAATGCTTGCCAAATGCCGAATGCGGAAATTGACACTTGAACTGAATATTTGGTGAATAATAATTGATCTGGAAAATTCAGAAAAATGTTTTCGAAAATATTGTTCAATTGTCACATTATATATTGGTCGTAAAGCAAGGGAATTAAACTCAGGAAGCACCGTTGTGATATTTTTCTGCAAGCTGTCGCAACTCAGTAAAAAAGCTACTATTATACATTGAAGTCCACGTCATCACGAGTCGTCGGCAAAAAGCTGATATTACACATTAAAGTCCACGTCATCACGAGTTGTGGGCAAAAAGATAAATATTATACATTAGTGTCCTCGTCATCACGAGTCGTCAACATTAAACTTACAGGAAATATCAATTCTTTTTCATCCTAAACATTTGGGATTTGAATTTGAACTGCCTCATTGCTCTCGCCATCAGAGGCGCCGTCTTTTTCTTTTTCTTTATAGGAGAACAAGGTTCCTCCATTCTTTCGACAATTTGTGATTCGTCTGAATTGATTTCATCGGCCTTTCTTTTTTTCGAAATACTGTCTGGTTTCTCAATGCTTTTAAATTTCACTATTGGAAATTGGCTGTCATCATAAGTCCAGATCTTTTCATTCTGAGCAGGAGAGGAACTCATCTCGGTTATTGTTTCTGAAGCCATATTTCGATAAGTATCGTCTGTATTGGCCTGACTGTTCGGACGAGCGGCGAGCTTCGATATATATACGGGTTCTTATCTACCCAGGTACCTATCAACGCACTTTCTAAAATACCGAATTACTTACATAACAACAAACAAATAATTTAATCCCATACGCCTGCCGACCTGATTTCTATGATTCATACATTTATTACATTTAATTCCATTTAACAACTTTCATATCTACCTTAAGCAGCTTCAAATAAATTCTGGAAGAAATCGAAGGATGAATAAAAACATGGATTTTTTCCTGAAAATCGTTGAAATATGGTTTCAATACGATTGAAAACTTGTTCAAATGCTTGCCAAATCTAATGACCCGGATTTGAGGCGAATGCGGAAATTGTCACTTGAATTGAATATTTGGTGAATAATAGTTGATCTGGAAAATTCAGAAAAATGTTTTCGAAAATATTGTTCAATTGTCACATTATATATTGGTCGTAAACCAAGTGAATTAAACTCAGCAAGCACCGTTGTGATATTTTTTTGCAAGCTGCCGCAACTCAGGCAAAAAGCTACTATTATACATTAAAGTCCACGTCATCACGAGTCGTCGGCAACAAGCTAATACTATACAGTAAAGTCCACGTCATCACGAGTCGTCGGCAAAAAGCTAATGTTACACATTAAAGTCCACGTCATCACGAGTCGTGGGCAAAAAGCTAAATATTATACATTAGTGTCCTCGTCATCACGAGTCGTCAACATTAAACTTACCGGAAAAATCAATTCTTTTTCATCCTAAACATTTGGGATTTGAATTTGAACTGCCCCATTGCTCTCGCCATCAGAGGCGCCATCTTTTTCTTTATAGGAGAACAAGGTTCCTCCATTCTTTCGACAATTTGTGATTCGTCTGAATTGATTTCATCGGAATTTCTTTTTTTCGAAATATTGTCTGGTTTCTCTATGCGTTTAAATTTCACTATTGGAAATTGGCTGTCATCATAAGTCCAGATCTTTTCATTCTGAGCAGGAGAGGAACTCATCTCGGTTATTGTTTCTGAAGCCATATTTCGATAAGTATCGTCTGTATTGGCGTGACTGTTCGAACGAGCGGCGAGCTTCGATATATATACGGGTTCTTATCTACCCAGGTACCTATCAACGTACTTTCTAATATACCGAATTACTTACATAACAACAAACAAATAATTTAATCCCATACGCCGGCCGACCTGATTTCTATGATTCCTACATTTATTACATTTAATTCCATTTAACAACTTTCATATCTACCTTAAGCAGCTTCAAGTAAATTCGGGAAAAAATCGAAGGATGAATAAAAACATGGATTTTTTCCTGAAAATCGTTGAAATATGGTTTCAATACGATTGAAAACTTGTTCAAATGCTAAATAATATACATTAGTGTCCTCGTCATCACGAGTCGTCAACATTAAACTTACAGGAAAAATCAATTCTTTTTCATCCTAAACATTTGGGAGTTGAATTTGAACTGCCTCATTGCTCTCGCCATCAGAGGCGCCGTCTTTTTTTTTTTTTCTTTATTGGAGAACAAGGTTCCTCCATTCTTTCGACAATTTGTGATTCGTCTGAATTGATTTCATCGGCCTTTCTTTTTTTCGAAATACTGTCTGGTTTCTCTATGCGTTTAAATTTCACTATTGGAAATTGGCTGTCATCATAAGTCCAGATCTTTTCATTCTGAGCAGGAGAGGAACTCATCTCGTTTATTGTTTCTGAAGCCATATTTCGATAAGTATTGTCTGTATTGGCGTGACTGTTCGAACGAGCGGTGAGCTTCGATATATATACGGGTTCTTATCTACCCAGGTACCTATCAACTTACTTTCTAATATACCTACTAATTATTTACATAACAACAAACAAATAATTTAATCCCATACGCCTGCCGACCTGATTTCTATGATTCCTACATTTATTACATTTAATTCCATTTAACAACTTTCATATCTACCTTAAGCAGCTTCAAGTATATTCGGGAAAAAATCAAAGGATGAATAAAAACATGGATTTTTTCCTGAAATTCGTTGAAATATGGTTTCAATACGATTGAAAACTTGATCAAATGCTTGCCAAATCTAATGACCCGGATTTGAGGCGAATGCGGAAATTGACACTTGAACTGAATATTTGGTGAATAATAGTTGATCTGGAAAATTCAGAAAAATGTTTTCGAAAATATTGTTCAATTGTCACATTATATATTGGTCGTAAACCAAGGGAATTAAACTCAGCAAGCACCGTTGTGATATTTTTTTGCAAGCTGCCGCAACTCAGGCATAAAGCTACTATTATACATCAAAGTCCACGTCATCACGAGTCGTCGGCAAAAAGCTAATATTACACATTAAAGTCCACGTCATCACGAGTCGTCAACATTAAACTTACCGGAAAAATCAATTCTTTTTCATCCTAAACATTTGGGATTTGAATTTGAACTGCCTCATTGCTCTCGCCATCAGAGGCGCCGTCTTTTTCTTTTTCTTTATAGGAGAACAAGGTTCCTCCATTCTTTCGACAATTTGTGATTCGTCTGAATTGATTTCATCGGCCTTTTTTTTTTCGAAATACTGTCTGGTTTCTCTATGCGTTTAAATTTCACTATTGGAAATTGGCTGTCATCATAAGTCCAGATCTTTTCATTCTGAGCAGGAGAGGAACTCATCTCGGTTATTGTTTCTGAAGCCATATTTCGATAAGTATCGTCTGTATTGGCGTGACTGTTCGAACGAGCGGCGAGCTTCGATATATATACGGGTTCTTATCTACCCAGGTACCTATCAACGTACTTTCTAATATACCTAATTACTTGCATAACAACAAACAAATAATTTAATCCCATACGCCTGCCGACCTGATTTCTATGATTCCTACATTTATTACATTCAATTCCATTTAACAACTTTCATATCTACCTTAAGCAGCTTCAAGTAAATTCGGAAAAAAATCGAAGGATGAATAAAAACATGGATTTTTTCCTGATAATCGTTGAAATATGGTTTCAATACGATTGAAAACTTGTTCAAATGCTTGCCAAATCTAATGACCCGGATTTGAGGCGAATGCGGAAGTTGATACTTGAACTGAATATTTGGTGAATAAAAGTTGATCTGAAAAATTCAGAAAAATGTTTTTGAAAATGTTGTTCAATTGTCACATTATATATTGGTCGTAAACCAAGGGAATTAAACTCAGCAAGCACCGTTGTGATATTTCTCTGCAAGCTGCCGCAACTCAGGCAAAAAGCTACTATTATACATTAAAGTCCACGTCATCACGAGTCGTCGGCAAATAGCTATTACTATACAGTAAAGTCCACGTCATCACGAGTCGTCGGCAAAAAGCTATTACTATACAGTAAAGTCCACGTCATCACGAGTCGTCGGCAAAAAGCTTTTACTATACAGTAAAGTCCACGTCATCACGAGTCGTCGGCAAAAAGCTATTATTACACATTAAAGTCAACGTCATCATGAGTCGTGGGCAAAATGCTAAATATTATACATTAGTGTCCTCGTCATCACGAGTCGTCAACATTAAACTTACCGGAAAAATCAATTCTTTTTCATCCTAAACATTTGGGATTTGAATTTGAACTGCCGCATTGCTCTCGCCATCAGAGGCGCCGTCTTTTTCTTTTTCTTTATAGGAGAACAATTTTCCTCCATTCTTTCGACAAATTGTGATTCGTCTGAATTAATTTCATCGGCCTTTCTTTTTTTCGAAATACTGTCTGGTTTCTCTATGCGTTTAAATTTCACTATTGGAAATTGGCTGTCATCATAAGTCCAGATCTTTTCATTCTGAGCAGGAGAGGAACTCATCTCGGTTATTGTTTCTGAAGCCATATTTCGATAAGTATCGTCTGTATTGGCGTGACTGTTCGATCGAGCGGCGAGCTTCGATATATATACGGGTTCTTATCTACCCAGGTACCTATCAACGTACTTTCTAATATACCTAATTACTTACATAACAACAAACAAATAATTTAATCCCATACGCCTGCCGACCTGATTTCTATGATTCCTACATTTATTACAATCAATTCCATTTAACAACTTTCATATCTACCTTAAGCAGCTTCAAGTAAATTCGGGAAAAAATCGAAGGATGAATAAAAACATGGATTTTTTCCTGATAATCGTTGAAATATGGTTTCAATACGATTGAAAACTTGTTCAAATGCTTGCCAAATCTAATGACCCGGATTTGAGGCGAATGCGGAAATTGACACTTGAACTGAATATTTGGTGAATAATAGTTGATCTGGAAAATTCAGAAAAATGTTTTCGAAAATATTGTTCAATTGTCACATTATATATTGGTCGTAATCCAAGGGAATTAAACTCAGCAAGCACCGTTTTGATATTTCTCTGCAAGCTGCCGCAACTCAGGCAAAAAGCTACTATTATAGTGTGTCAAGATGTCGTCGCGTGAGGATGTGCCAATCGATCGTCTGGCAAGTCCGAATGTTGCAACAGAGAATACTGATAAAATTTGTAACTATTGCAATCGAAAAGTTGGCGAGTTCATTAAGTGTATCAAGTGCGATGCTATTTTCCATCAATCATGCCTGCCAAAAGCTGCAAACAGGAAAAATACCACCTGCCATCATGTATCAGACGAAGGTCAGTTAAAGTTAAATGAAGAAATTTCCGTCAGGACTGAAAATAATACGCTTCGTATTGAAATTCAATATTTGAAATCTCTATTGGAAGAAACCAGAAGCAAAAATGCAATCTTGATGGAAAATAATAACCTTTTGAAATTCAAGATCTCCAGCCTAGAACATCAAATAAAAACAACAACTAAAAAACCTGTTAAAAACACTATCCCTCGAGATAGGGTATCTATCTCCGTCACACCTGAAGTTGGCCTATCATCTAGGAAATCGTACAGTTCTATGGTCGAGAATATCCCGTCTAGTGCGCACGCTTCTGAACTTCCACTGTCACTGTCAGCCGAGTGTCAAGAAATAAATGTAAACAAAAATGTGCTACCTCGGGCCAATGTTAACTTGATGGACATTCCAAGCACATCGGCCTCTAATAGATTACATGAATCCGATGATAGGGAGGAATGGACCACAGTTGATAGGAAAAGGGGAAACAAGCTGGAAAAATATGATATAGTGGACTGTATTATTTTAAAAGGCCTGCGCTGGTTTACTTGCAAGTACACACAAAAACACTAGATAAATATATTTTAAACGTTATATATTTACATACCACATAACCCCAGTTAGGTTATGTTGCTTCAACAGCTGACGACGAAAGAGAATGAATAACGGTTAGTTTCTGGGACGTCACAAAATTCAACCATAGAAGGTTAATTTAGAACACAGACAACAAAAAGCTCATCCCAAATTATACATAAATACACAAGTCATCATATTAACATTACAAAATCTCATAATAAGGACAAAAGGAGCACAAAATACAAAACAAATAACACAAATAATTATAGATAAGATAGATAGAGAACTGACGCTGACGCCATCTATTGGTGTTTCTCTCAACTATGAGATTTAAAGTTAACTGCAATTTCTCCATACCGCCCGACTTGACAGGCTACAGGGCTTCAACAGGATAAAAGTGATTTGAAATTGCGTTATAAAGTAATTAAACTTAAACTAAAATAATTATATAAACAAACATTGGATAAACAGTCAACATTTTACCATATTGGGTAATGGGCACAGTTTTACCACTGGGCGTTTGAAAACACCTTTACAGTTTTAACACTCACTACACGAGTAACACCATCACTACCAGGATGAAGTTCAACAATTCCTCCAAGATCCCACTTGGCTGGAGGACAGTTGTCGTTTCTTATGATAACCATCGTTCCCACAACAACTGGACTGGAACCAGTAGTCCACTTTTTCTCTCTGTTGGAGGGAATTGAGATAGTCCCGCGACCAACGTTTCCAGAAACATTGATGGAGCTGCTGGAGCAACTGGAACCTGGATAGTCGATTCAGTTGAACGGATGTGACGTCTGGATCTGGTACACTTCGATACAGCCGGCCAATGAGGAAATGAGCAGGGGTTAAGGGTGTTAAATCATTGGGATCGGAAGAGAGGGGATACAAAGGTCTATTTGCGTCAACACAGGGCTAAATTCTTCAAAGGTTAAAATAGTTTCTCCAATTACTTTGTACAAATGAGTCTTAAAGGACTTTACATTAGCTTCCCAAATACCTCCAGAATGAGGTGAGCTAGGAGGAATAAAATGCCACTTTAGATTATTTTCATCAGCGAAATTCAAAATGGAAGATTCATCCTGTTTGAGGAATTGATATAATTCTTGCAGAGTGTTATTTGCACCGACAAAATTAGTTCCATTATCTGGAAACATATCAGATGGAACACCTCTTCGTGAAACAAATCTTCGTAAACAAGCAATGAAAGCGTCTGATGTCAAATCTGAAACCAACTCAAGATGCACTGCCTTAACACCTAAACATATGAACAAGCAAACATAAGCCTTTGATATTTTGCATCCTCTTGTTTTTCTGTCTTTTATTAAAAACGGACCCGCGTAATCTACACCAGTCGTTTGAAATGAGAAGGAGCGTGTTACTCTGCAATCAGGCAAATCACCCATGATGACTGATTGAGACTTCGGGGAAAATTTAAAACATTTAAGACAATTTCGGACTGTCTTTTTTGCCATATCTTGTTGAAAGGCTAACCACCTTTCTCTCAATTCATCAGGACTCTCTTCATCCCAATCCAATCGAAGAGTCCACAACTTCTGAATTAACCTCTTCGCAACAATAACAGTAGGTGACAATAAACCTAAAGGGTCAAAAACTTGTGATATCTCCGACAAGACATGACGCTTAGTGCATTGAGTCGAGAAAGTGGGTTCGGGAAATTGAAATGAGAGTTCATCACTCTCAGAGAACCATTGGATACCTAAGCATTTTGTGTCTTTATTACAGATGGTTAAAACATCTGACGATTGCAAATCTGGTCTAAAATCACTCAAGCAGTTTCGGTTATTAGATCTCCATTTTCGCAACTCAAGCACCCAGAATTTAAAATCTTTGAAATGTCGCCACAAACCTGAATAGCTTGGGATTCACTATTGAATCCGGCAATCAAATCATCCACATAAAAATCCTCCTGAATAACTTTAGAAGCAGCTGGATACTGATCTTGCGAATCGATTGCAAGCTGTTGAATGCACCTCATAGCTAAGTAAGGTGCACTTGTTAGACCGTGACGTAACAGTGTTAAGATTATACACCTGAATATCATCCTGTTTGTCAAATCTCCAAACTATTCTTTGCAATGGTCTATCATCTGGATGAACAAGTATTTGCCGATACATTTTGGCTATATCTGCAGAGACAACAATAGGAAATTTACGGAATTTAAGTAACATTTTGAAAAGATTACCAAGAATCGGAGGCCCAACATGTTGAAGATCATTCAATGAATAACCTGATGTAGTGGAAGATGACCCATTAAATACAACTCTGATTTTTGTTGTGAGACTATCCTCACGAAGAACAGGATGAGGGGGTAGAAAGAATGATACCTTATCATGCGTTATGTCGCTCACTAAACTCATGTGTCCTAACTCTAAGTATTCTCTCATGAAATCATGGTACTGCTCCTTTAGGAGAGGAGTTTTCTCTAACCTCCTCTCTTGAGACAACAACCTTTTAATTGCGATTGCCTTTGAATCACCCAACTTACTAATGTCATCTCGAAAGGAATCTTCACCACAAATCTACCGTGTTCATTACGAGAGAAAGTTGATTTAAAACTTTCTTCACACGCAATATCTTCCTTAGAAGAAAATACCTCATTTTTATTATACAATTCTTCAACCACCCAAAATCGTTGCAATAATGAATTAATGTCATCATTCTCAGAAGTTGCAATTAAATTCAGGGTTTTAATGTTCGGAACATTGTTATTACTCAAACAACCGGAAACTGTGAAGCCAAAGACAGTATTTTGTAAACCGGATATCCTTTTTCAATTTGATCTGCTGCGGTTCTAAGCAATCCCAAAAGTTGGACGATCCAATGATCATATCGATCTTTTTTGTTGATAGAATTCCGGATCTGCTAACTGTACATTGTGGGGAATATCTAAATTTGAAATGTTTAACGGTTCATTTGGAAGTCGGTCTGCTATTTTAGGTAAGACAAAACAATTCAAATTCATCGCGTAATTCCTAGTCAATGATTCCACCAAAACATTACATTGTCTATTCAAATGTGACACTGAATTTATTCCCGTTACACTTATATGTGCATCTGACAAAGGTAATTTCAATTTTGAAACTAAATCTTTAGTAACGAAGTTTGATTGGGATCCCGAATCCAAGAGAGCATGGCAGATATGTTTATTTCCATACTTGTCTGTGACATGAATTTTCACCGTTGACAATAAAACATACGAGTTTGTCAAACTTGTAAGGGCAACTCTTTCATTTTCTAAGTGCAATAATCTATTATGCTTTTCCTTGCAACTTGGACAAGCATTATGTCGACACTGGTTAGGTCTGTGTCCTCTACAAAGACAATTCTGACACAGACCTAATTCATTGACTTTCTCGACTCTCTCAGTGATACTAAATTTTAGAAAATTTGAGCAATTATAAATGGTGTGATTCCCATCACAGAAGAAACACTTAACTGACTTTGGTTTTACTTTATCAGTCTTACCCAAATAGCTTCTGACTTGCTTTCCCTTAAATTCTTTTTTAACTTTATATTGGTCGACTTCATGATTTTGTTCTAACGATTCCAGCAAATCAGCTCTATTCTTCAAAAAGGTTGTGAAATCCTTAAGGGTGGGCAGGTCTAAATTGGTTTTCACCTTTTCCCATTCACATGCTGAAACTTTATCGAGTTTAGTAGTAATCAAATAAATTAATAAGGGATCCCAAGAATCCACATTCAAACCAAGATTGCTTAATGTTCTCAAATGTTTGAAGAGAGAATCTATGAGACTGCATGTAGTGTCTTCTGAACATTCTCTTTTCAAGGACTCAAATTGAATAAACATTTAATATGGTTATTGATCAATAACTTTTATTGTCGAACCGATTACACAGTAAGTCCCACGCAATAGTATAATTTTCTGATGAAAATTCAAGGGACTCTATCATTTTTGAAGTGGCATTATTCAAACTGGCCCTGCAAATAATGATACTTTTGTATCTCACTAATAGATTTATTTGAATGAACGAGAGAATGGAAAATATCTTTAAAACTCAACCATCCCTCATATGTTCCATTGAACTTAGGTAAGTCTATGACTGGTAATCGCACCCTTGACTCTACCTCTCAGACTTGACATCATTATTCAAAACATTTCTCTTATTTAAGATTAAAATGATTTCACTCTGACACCTATTCATATGGTCAAAAACTCTTCCCTCTCATTCATTTGTGTATCAAATTGACAGTCCTCACAGGATTCTTCAATCTGTGATTGAACTTCATCAAAACTATCCTCAATTAATGACAACTTTTCTTTGAAACCTCTAACAACAATTAAATCTTTTTCGCTCAAAGAAGATGAATCCATCTCTAATTTCCTAATGAAGGGTTCTAATTTATTCAAATGATTGTGAATCTTCCTTTTAAAATGGCACGCTTTCTCATGAGTGTTCTATCCATAATTAACAAAATATGCTAAGTACTTACTTAATAATAATTAAATTTGTTGACTCAAATAGAATTGGCAGGTATAAAAGGATACTTTACAAATGGATTCCTGTGGCTCTTTCTTGATTTTCAACAAATGGCTTGTTCTCACACACGAGGACAGGTAACAGGAATTCTTCTGGAGACTTCAAAAGTGATTTTTATAGCACTTTCTTGGTTTCCAACACTCGGAGACAGAAAGGTCACTAGTTTTCTTTAACTTGAAAGGTGTACTTGCTTCCTCTGGCACTTTCTTGGTTTCCTATGATGTCTTCTTTAAAACAGGAACAGAAAAGGTCACCAGTTTTTCTAGCACTTTCTTGGTTTCCAATACTCAAGAACAGAAAGGTCACTAGATTTTACTCAAAACCAGAATACGCCGAATGCGGCACGTAGGACCATGGAAAAATTACGATATAGTGGACTGTATTATTTTAAGGCCTGCGCTGGTTTACTTGCAAGTACACACAAAAACACTAGATAAATATATTTTAAACGTTATATATTTACATACCACATAACCCCAGTTAGGTTATGTTGCTTCAACAGCTGACGACGAAAGAGAATGAATAACGGTTAGTTTCTGGGACGTCACAAAATTCAACCATAGAAGGTTAATTTAGAACACAGACAACAAAAAGCTCATCCCAAATTATACATAAATACACAAGTCATCATATTAACATTACAAAATCTCATAATAAGGACAAAAGGAGCACAAAAATACAAAACAAATAACACAAATAATTATAGATAAGATAGATAGAGAACTGACGCTGACGCCATCTATTGGTGTTTCTCTCAACTATGAGATTTAAAGTTAACTGCAATTTCTCCACAAGCCATGAGGAGTAAGAAGAAAGTTTATTTTGGTACGAAACAGGATACTGCAGATGCTGCAATAAAAGGTGCGATACGTAGACGTTGGATTTATGTCGGAAAAATTGCTGGCAAACAAGTGACAGAACAGAATATATTATCTTATTTGGACGACGTCGAAGGTAATGAACACATTATAGTGAAAAAACTAAATACTGTTGGACTGAATTCTTCATTCAGTATCGGCCTACCCAGCGAAAATGCTTATAAAACGGTGTTTTGCGAATCTTTCTGGCCCCAGGGAGTTATTTTGAGAGAGTTCTCTTTTGACAGAAATTTTTTTCAGAGGAGCAGAGAACAACAGAAGACGTGATTTCTTCTGTCGAGCTTGAGCATAAATCAGAAAAGTATTTTAGCCTCATTCTTCAGAATGTTCAATCTTTGGGTACTGCTTTGAATCAACTGCAACTTATGGCTCATCAAGAAAGCACGGATGTAATAGCTATTACTGAACACTGGAAATGCAAAGAAGAACTTGAAGTATATAAACTGAACGGTTATAGGCTGGTTTCAAGCTACTGCCGTTCGAAAGGAAGTCATGGTGGTTGTGCTGTATACTGTAGGAAAGAATTAGCTTGTACTGAAAGGTTAGAATATAGTTCCATTAGTGTACCTCATGTCATTGAATGTTCTGCAGCTCAGATTTCTTTAGATCAACACAAGATTTTGATCATATGCATTCACAGGCCCAACTCCCAGCCTTTAGCTGATGTGGATCTTTTTTTGGAGAAACTAAGAGCAATTTTGGAACGATGTACGCTGGAAAAGGCTTCATTCATTTTGGTGGGGGATTTTAACTTGGACATACTTTCAACTTCACCTGATATAATCAACTTCATTTCTCTCTTGGAAAGTTTTCATGTGGAAGTCTCCCATCGGCAACCGACCCGTCCCTCTTCAGGCACCTGTCTAGACAATGTGATAACTCCCCTTGAGGGATTGACCCAGGTAATTGAGTATCATATCTCTGATCATTCTGCATTGAAATTTAGTACCAGGCTTGATTCCAATCTTAAACGAAGGCAGAGAACAGTCAAGAGAAGAATTTTATATGATGAATCCACTGAATTTTTTCTTCAAGAACTTTCCACATTAAGTTGGGATGATATTTATACAAACTCAGTCGATCCCAATCAACTTTGGAATATATTCCATCAACGTTTTTTGGACATATTTGAACAGTGTTTTCCTAAGGTGATCATCAATCACCCATCATCAGGAAAGAACTTTAAACCTACTCCTGAGTTATTGAATATGAAAAAACAGCTTGACATACTATACACAGTTACATTCTCTAATCCTGAGTTCCAACCCATGTATAAATCCACAAAAAAACGATATGACCATCTGTTATCTCAAACAAAGAAAGACTATTTCAACAACATCATTAGAAACTCTGATAATAAGTCTAAGGCCTCATGGAGAGTAATAAATTCTCTCACTAAAAGCCAAACCTCTTCAGCTGGTCCCAGTAACTGTGGAGTCTCTTCGTTAGTGCCAAATGAGTTTAACAACTTCTTTATTGACTTTCCCCATGTACTTACTAGAGATTTGAAGAAAGATATGGTCGTTGATCACGATAGGCGGGGTAAATCTTTCTACATGTTTGAGGTTTCACATGACGAACTGTTAAGAACTGTGAAATCTATAAAGAACAAACAGTTCTGTGGTTATGATGAGATTCCGATGAAGATTATCAAAGCATCGATTGATATTATTATCACACCTTTGTGCCTTATAATAAACCGTTCGTTCAAGGAGGGCATTTTTCCGGATCGACTGAAGGTTGCCATCGTGAAACCCTTGTATAAGAGGGGCCCCACTGAAGATCCTAGCAGCTATAGACCTATCAGCATTCTGCCAACTTTCTCAAGGTCTTGAGAAGATTCTATCCAATAGACTGCTGAACTTTTGCCATAAGTTCAATGTCATCTCAACGCATCAGCATGGCTTTGTGAAGAGCAGAAATACCGAAACTGCCACGTTTGAACTAATCAGGGATATTCTGGTTACTATCGAGCAGGGGGAGGTAGCCATGGGACTGTTTTTGGATCTGACCAGGGCTTTTGACTGTGTGGACCATGGCATTCTGCTTGATATTCTTGAAGAGTGTGGAATAAGAGACAACCAGCTGAAATTAATGGAGAGTTACCTGTCAGCCAGGAGACAGATTGTTGCTGTTGAAGTGGATGGTGAAGTATTGATGTCAGACGAGAGAGAGCCTACTATGGGCGTTCCGCAGGGAAGCATCCCAGGTCCTGTACTGTCCATTCTTAAATTACCAAAAGCCAGAGTTCCAACAAAGTACAGTATGGGTATGTTTGCTGATGACACCTACTATCTGCTTAAATCCCCTTGCGTTGCAGCAGCTATGAAAAATGCACGGACAGTACTAGAGTCTGGGAGCCAGTGGTTGTCCAACCATAATCTCATTTTAAACATCAAGAAGACACAGTGTTTATTTTTTTATAGTGAAAGATCCAAGATGCACTTTCCTTTATCAATGAACTTTTCGGGTAGAGATGTCATGGTTAGGGAAGATGTTACTTTTCTGGGAATTGTAGTTGATAGACACTTGAAGTGGGGACCTCATACCGAACAGCTTAGAGGTAGACTCAATTCTGTATGCTACATGCTCTTTATGTTAAAAAAGCAAGTAAGTTTTGATCTGCTTAAGATTATATACTTCTCCAGCTTTCAGTCAATTCTGGCATATGGCATAATTTTTTGGGGTAATTCTTCCTATGTGAATGATTTATTTGTCGTTCAAAAGCGAGCATTGAGAACCATGTTGAACTTGGGATATAGGGAATCTTGCAGGGGCTTCTTCAGAGGCAATAATATTCTTACCATCTACGGATTGTATATATATAAGTTATTGGTTTTTTTCAGTAAAAACAAACATTATTTGGAGCCCTACAAAAATCTTAACGCCACCAGGAGAATGTTTCCATATCATTTACCAGCTCACAAGACTGCTTTAAGAGAAAGAAACGTAGAATATATGGCAATAAGTCTATTCAACATCTTACCTTCTAAAATACGCAATATTCCCGACACTTTAAAATTTAAGAAAGCTTTATATCCAGAGATTTTGAACTGTGAACCATATAGTATATGCGATTTTAAAGAATACTGCAAAAAGTAGTTACGTATCTCTGTACCATGTGTTATTTCTGACTTGTTCCATTTTAACATTGTATGTCCAGTGCCTATATGTAATCTTATGGGATCAATAAATATTATTATTATTATTATTATACACACCCCTGAAACCCAAATTATAGTATTTATTCGATATAATTTTGAAAGAGAAACTATCAAACGCCCGAGATAAGTCAAAAAACAGTCCCGCGACGTAGGAGCCATCATCAAGACATCGATACAAAAATTCCGCAAAAAAAAGTGCTCCAGACTGAGTTGAGCGGCCCGACCGAAACCCATGCTGTGCGTTATCAAGTATATGATATTTCTCCAAATATTTCATCATCCTGTTGGATACTATCTTCTCAAAAACTTTAGAGAAAACACTCAAGATGGAAACTGGTCTGTAGTTTTCTACACTGTGCGCATCGTCTTTCTTGTATACCGGTACAACAATTGCCCTCTTGAGAATGCTCGGAAAAACGCCAGAACTTATTGAAAGATTGATCACATGGGCCATATGTGTGGCAATATCGGTAGCAATCAACTTCAAAATACGACACGAAATAGAATCTATTCCGCTACTCTTTTTATTCTTCAGAGACTTGATAGTTTCAGGTATTTCAATCTCTAAAACAGGATGGAAGAAAAAATTAGTATTTAATATTTTTGAAGCAGTGCCCGATGAAGTTAAAGACTCCTTGTAATAAACATTAAGATTATTTGTCGTCACTGTGGAGAAGTATCGGGCAAAAATTGTAGCTACATCATAAGCTCCAGTGTACAAGACACCATCAACAATCAGCTGAGCAGACTGATGCAGTCTTTCCTCGACCAGTCAGTGAATTGACGAAAGACCAAAGTGTTTTACTCTTATTGTCAGAGTTTCGTATGAGATTACTATGATACTTAAGCTTAGTGTCTTAAATGAGCTTATTATAGGCAATTTTGGCTTCTTTGTATAATAAATGAGTTGACTGACATTTCAAGTTTCTGTGGAGCCAATAGAGACTTTTAAGTTCATGCTTGACAGAGATGATCTCCGCATTAATCCACTTCTTGTCGTTCCTGTCGACAATACCCTTACATTTTTTCAGTGGACAGCACACTTCAAAAGTTTCCTTAATCAAGTTGACAAAGGACGCGAAAAACCCATCCACATCCAAACGATCATACACCCCGTCAAAGTCACACCAAGAGATAGCGAATGCAAAACTATCCAGGCTCTCCTGATTCAAATTTCTGAACAATATCGATGTCGACTTAGAACTAGGTTTAGATTTAATGAAAAATTCAACTGAGAATGCTCGATGGTCACTAATGTGAGGCTCGAATACCCGAGCTGTGCGATCATCCGCACTAATATTACTTAGAATATAATCGAGTTTGGACACGGATGTATGGCCCGTACTATTGGTAAAAACTCTAGTTGGTTCCCTCGAAGAAACCGATAAACCAAAACAAGAAAGAAAATCCGAAAAAATTTTGTGGTTCATACAACTTTCCTCAAGAAAATCGATGTTGAAATCGCCACAGACAAGTATAACATTCCCCTCCCTGAAACAAACGTCCAAACATTGAGATAATCGGTCCAAAAACAATTCAAAGTCACCTGAACCTCGAACTGCATCTCCACGGAAAACTGAGACATGCACAATTTCCGCACTAGCAATCCAGTTTTTACATAGATCATCGATCCACCATGAGCCCTGATAGGGCGGTAGTACGAATCCACCAAATTATACCCGGGAATATGCATCGCCAAGACATTGCCTGGACTACACCAGTGTTCGGAAATGCAGACGATATCTGGATGCTGCTCGTCGAAAAGAAGAACTTCAAGGTTTCCCAACTTGTTAGAAATGCACTGTATGTTCAATTGAAGGAGTTTGAGCTTTCGTCTCAAGGCACAGGTACTGGAATCCTGATCTATATCTTGTCCCCCACCAGATGACGTTTCGTAAAAAACTTATTTATTGCCACCCCCTCTGGCCAGAGATCGGCTTTCATTGCTTCATCGAGAAATGGAGTAGGTACCGTAACCTTGGAGGATGAATATACCTCAGGTTTTTTAGAAGCCAGTTTTTCACAAGAAATGTCCGAGCAAAACGGACGCAAGTATTCCAGAACGTTATCTATTACTGTGTCCGGGGCAAGTCTAGAGAGATGCAAATATGATAATCGCTTTTTTGGGACAACCTGTAGTGAACTAGATTTCAAAGTTCCCACAATTGGTTTCATTATCTCACTTTTAGTATAATTATTAATTTTCTTGTCCGATTCTTTTCCCATTCCTGTTTTACGGGACAAATCCGTACCTGCTTTCTTTGTTCTTTTTCTAGAGGTAACAACTTTCCATCCCGACGACCCTTCGTTTACATCAACAACTATATTTTGTTGGTTGTTGATAACTGGCTGAATGATCTCATTGAAATTTGAAGTGCGTGGATCATGAGAACATACTTGAGCAGCAGACACCGACACGGAATTCCCATCAGGCGGAATCCCCTTGTTACCTGTGTCATCTGTTGTCGAACGGTTTTTACTCTCCTTAAGAATCTTCACCTCATGTGTTAGTTCATCGATTTGTTTAATTTGTAATAAAATCAACTTTTTGAGTGATTCGATCTCGAACAGGAACACTGACGATAATTCACTGACAATTAGAGATTTCATACCTTGTAATTCTTCGTTAGTAACATTGACTGAATGCATTATATCACCTGTTGGCGGTGGTGGGTCCGCCTTTAAATGGGATAAACACTTTTCACAATTCCATGCACTTAAACTTCCATCCTCACGGATTTTGTTGAACAGAAACATGGATACACTTAATGTGGAACCAACCCTCACAAGTCACACAACAAATAGATTCGTCACATCTATCGATTTTTGTGAAACATTTAGAACAACTAATTCCTCGACCTCGCGACATGATTGCCAGACGTAGGATAAATTTTTTTTAATGCTCAGTTAAAAATACAAATCGTCATGTCCAAGCGTTTTTTCAAACACGCTCTCATTTATTCGTTATCGAATTTATTCCATTTGGCTGTTCCACACTGTATATACAGGGTGTCTCAACTTCGAGTGCCTATTAGACGTTTCTGGTCAACTATTTGAAATCTGAAAATTGGGATTATGATATTGTTCGAAGTTCTTTACAGAGCTAAAATATTTTCGAAGCCCAAAAACTTCCGGTTATACAGGGAGTGAAAATAAATTCGACGAAAAAATTTTTTTTCAAGTTTTCCATTCCTGGTATGATCAAGTATTCAATAGTGACTACATTTCTGTTAAAATCATTGTATTGAATCGAATAGCTTTCAAAATATCTAAAAAAAACTGGATAAAAGTCAAATATGTTCAGTCAGTAATATGTTCATTATTCTTATTTCAAATATCCTGAGCGTAAACCGTTTTTACAACATCGAAGAGGAAGGATGTGGAAAGGTCATGCATTTTGGATTTCAAAAATATCATCACAGTGTGTTCCAAATTTTGTGTTGAAAATTGTGATCTTAAATTGGCCATAACTTGTGTTTTTGGCGCTCTTGTTCAGCCGAACAGAGTGCCTATCATTTTGCCCGAATGTCTGTAATTTTGGAATATCGAGCCGGAAATGGTCTCAATCGATTGGATTCGACTCCCTGATGAAGAATTCGTGGCGAAAATTGAGTCTGTCTGGCCGGCCGGCCGTATCCTCTCTAGCATCCGAAAGGAATCAGCTAGAGTTTTCATATTTTCAGAATAGGTCAATTGTCCAAATATCTCGGTCAAGTTTGTTATTGGGCCAAATCCGTCGGATGGTTCAGTAGTTATGAGCATCTGAAATGTTGTTTCCTCAATAACTACTAGAACATCCATCCGCTCAAGTTGATACTTGGAATGTTATTGAGGGAGGCTGAAACGAAATGGCTTGCAAAATTTCGCAGAAATCGTCAAGCTAGAAAATTTTTAAAAAATTCCCAAAAAAAAATTTTCAATACTAAATATCTCCTAAGACTTCATTTAGATTTAAATAAAAATCCGTATATATATTGAGGTCACCGATATCTTACTCATCCTCAAATTTCATTGTCGTAGTTTTCCCCTTCTGAAGATATGATCATTTTTTTCATTTACTCAAGAGAAAAATAGAAATGTCATGAAGTCCGAGCTTTGTCATTGAAAGATTTGCCATCACAGATCGATATTCGTTTGACAACTTGCGGACCTAGATATCAGTGTCAGTTGGCTTAATATCAATCAAAATTTTCATAGAATTCATAGAGGTAGAATTCGATGTCGATGACTTTGTCAAAATTCAGATAAGCAATGACGTAAGTTTTTAGGACAAGCATAGAACAAAATTTGGTGAAAATTATGAGTAGTTATTTTCAAATTGAGATAAAGGTTTGTTTATTCATTAGGCTTTCATATTTGCATCACATTGTCCCATAGTACGGAAAAAGACTATTGTTCACCCGATCAGAGAGCTCATAGATTTGTTAAGGTTTGAATATTTACTCGCAAGTAGCTCAACAAGAGCGCCAAAGCAATCTGACCTCACGTCAGTGCTTTCTAAATTTTTTATAATTGTGTTGGATTCTGCGGTCAAAAATAATGATAGATTTTTCACATGATTATGCTCCTAAATTCAATAATTTGTGAGTTATTTGAGATTTTCTGGATTTATGGTGTACGTAGAGTCAAATTGATTGCATCTAAAAAAATTCAATGAATATTCTTTCGAAACTATATGGGAACACTCTATACCCATAGAAGATAAATTATCTGTTAATAATTCACAAGTGTCAGGTGTTATTGTTATTCGTTATCTTTATATCTCGATTTAACAAAATGAACCGTTATTCTGATTACGAAATTCTGGATCTATTTTTTATACACGGTTAATATGACAGAATTATTAGAGAATCTGCCAGGCCTTCAACGAGAAGTATCCCCATTTACCTTCCATGACGAAGAAGATCTCTAGAAAATATGTTTCAAACTTTCAAAGTTTTGGATGTGTAAGAGCCTCTAAAGAATACAAAAGAAGGGTAGTTGATGATAGGAAAATAAAATTAGTGTTTCGACTTATTTCGAACGAATTAAAATGCATCTATTCGAAGTGCTGCTGGATACTCAACATTTTGTGTCATCCACCATGGATTTAAAATAAACAATATCATTAAGTGCATTTGAATGTGTATTATGAAATAATAAAATAGAATATAAGAAATAAATCCAAAATCTCATTATTACAATAGCAACGATTTATTTTGTGAAATAAAAAAATTTCATTACTAACAATAAGACTTGTCTGACACTTGTGAATTATAAATGGGATGATTTATCTTCTATGCTCACAGAATATCCTTATGAATCAGATTCGAATAATTTGACTCTACGTACTACATAAATCCAGAAAATCTCAAAGAACTCAGAAATTATTGAATTTAGGAGCATAATCATGTGAGAAAACTATCATTAGTTTTGACAGCAGAATCCAACACAATTATGAAAAAATAGGGTTCTAATTTGAAAAACAGAAGTTATGGCCAATTTAAGATCACAATTTTCAACACAAAATTTGAAACACCCTGTGATGATATTTTTGAAATCCAAAAGATGCATGATCTTTTCACATCACAAAAACGGTTTACGCTCAGGATATTTGAAATAAGAATAATGAACATATTACTGACTGAACATATTTGACTCTTTTTCCAGTTTTTTTTAGATATTTTGAAAGCTATTCGATTCAATACAATGATTTTAACAGAAATGTATTTACTTTTGAATACTCGATCATACCAGGAATGGAAAACTTGAAAAAAAATTTTTTCGTCGAATTTATTTTCACTACTACCTGTATAACCGGAAATTTTTGTGGTTCGAAAATATTTCAGCTCTGGAGAGAACTTCGAACAATATCATAATTCCAATTTTCAGATTTCAAATATGTCTAGTTCTCCAGAAACGTCTAATAGGCACTCGAACTTGAGACACCCTGTATACCAAGTCTTATTATTTAAATGGAGATGGTTCATGTCGTCAAATCGGAAAGTAAAAATGAGGAATTATAACAGGACCAATCACTCGTGAATTATTCATGGGATAATTTATCATCTATGGCCACAGAAGTCTGATACAACAGATTAGATGAATTTTTCTCTATAGATCAATTTTTCTCCACGTACAGCATAATTCTATTAAATCTTAGAATTTTATCCTTATTTTTAGGGTTTCGTACCTCAAAAGGAAAAAACGGAACCCTTATAGGATCACTTTGTTATCCGTCCGTCCGTCCGTCTGTCAAGACCCTTTTTCTCAGGAACGCGTGGAGGTATGAAGCTGAAATTTATATCAATTACTCAGGTCTACTGTCCCTTGAAGCTGTGAAAAAATCAAATTTCTATGTCAACGCAATCAAAAGATACAGCAATTTAAGCTGCATATTTTGAAACTCGCAAGTACTCGCAAGGTAATCAAAACCTAAAGGGTACTTCCAGTCGACCTAGAATCTTGAAATTTGGCATGAAGCAACGTTTTATAGCACACATAAAGAAAAAATTCCGAAAACCTTAAATGTTTAGTTACATTACAAAATATATATTTTTTAATAAATATAAACTTATTACTTTTTTCCTCATGAAAGCGTAGAGCTATCAAGTTGAAATTCATATCAAATACTTAGATGTAATTGCCTTTAACCCGTGAAAAAAAAAAATTCTAAGTCAACGCAAAAACGCAAAACGCAAAAGTACAACCATTGATACCGCATATTTTGAAACTCGCAACTACACGCAAGGGAATTAAAACCTAAAGACCACTTCCCGTTGACATAGAATCTCGAAATTTGGTAAGAAGCAATAGCTTACAGCACAGGTAACAGAAAAATTCCGAAAAGCTTAAAATTTTAAGTAGTTATACCACCAAAAAAAAATACACCGAGATATTTGAACAATTAACCTATTCTGAAAATATGAAACCTCTAGCTGATTTCTTTTCGATGCTTTAGAGGATACGGCCGGACAGACTCAACTTTCGCTACGAATTCTTCATCAGGGAGTCGAACACAATCGATTGAGACCATTTTCGGCTCGATATTCCAAAATTACAGACATTCGGGCAAAATGATAAGCACTCTGTTCGGGTGAACAAGAGCGCCAAAAATGATCATATCTTTAGGCGGAAAAGAGCTACGACAATGAAATTTGAAGATAAGTAAGATATCGAACACCTCAATATATTCACGAATTTTTATTGAAATCCGAACAATATCTTATGAGATAGTGAGGATTGAAAAATTTTTTTTTGGGAATTTTTTAAAAATTTTCTAGCCTGACGATTTTTTCGAAATTTTGCGAGCTGTTTTGTTGCAGCCTCCCTCAACAATATTTCAAGTATCAATTCGATCGGATGGATATTCTAGTAGTTATTGAGGAAACAAAATTTCAGATGCTCATAACTACTGAACCATCCGACGGATTTGGCCCAATAACGAACTTGACCGAGATTTTTGGACAATCGACCTATTCTGAAAATATGAAAACTCTATCTGATCCTTTTTGGATGCTAGAGAGGATACGGCCTGCCAGCCGGACGGACGGCCGGACAGACTCAACTTTCGCCACGAATTCTTCATCAGGGAGTCGAACCCAATCGATTGAGACCATTTTCGGCTCGATATTCCAAAATTATAGACATTCGGGCACTCTGTTCGGGTGAACAAGAGCGCCAAAAATAGGGTTTCAATTTGAAAAATAGAAGTTATTGCCTATTAGTGATAACAGTTTCCAACACAAAATTTGAGAAACCCTGTGCTGATATTTACGAAATTCAAAAACTACATGACCTTTCCTCATTCTCCTACTTCTGAATTTATAAAAGCAGTTTTCGCCCAGGAAGTTGAGAATAAAAAAAAAGGAAAATAATAGTAACAATGAATATACGACCTTTTCTCCTGATTTTTTTTAATTTTTGAAAACAAGTCAAGTTAATACATTGATTTTAACAGAGATGAAATCAGAATTGAATTCCCAAGTGAGTAAAGAAGACTTTAGAACAAGAGCGCAAAAGCTCCTGACCTCTTGTCGGTGCTTTTCTAATATTTACACACGCTTATAAGCTTGAATAATATCGAACCGAAATATGTTTCCCTTGTACCGTGCATTTCATTTTAAGAATGACAGTTATTTGAACTCTGTTTATTGAATTTCTTTATCACGATCAAAACATCGAAAAACATTAAACAGTGATTCCTAAGCAAAACAGTGTTATCTGGAACAAATTGGAAACAATAGTACTGATCGTCATACGTTCTAAAATTATATCACATCGTTACGTCGGTTTTATCAAATTCAATCATTTAATCAATTTTGAATTGTGTAGGGGTCTTGTCATATGATGCCACCATTTCATGTGATAATCGACTTCCTCGCCTATAGAGTGCTTCAATTGACAAAGTAATCAACGATATAGTTACAGTATTCTACTCGATGACGAATGGAGAGTGTAGACAACAATTTTTTTCGAGTGCCTGTGTGAGTTGATACTAATAAAATGTACAAGAATCCTTTTAATCGGAAACATTGTACTATTCGGCAAGTTTTCGATAAATTAATTCATGCTAAATGGAAATCAAAAAGATGTGGTGATAACATAACTTCTGACGGTAGGATTTCGAAGGATATTTGTTCGAGTTCAAGCATCTTGACATTTAGAAGTTATAGAAAACAGAGTTAGGAAGTGAATTTGGGAATGCACTTGAGAGAAAAGGTAAATAACCGCTTGTGTATCTTATTGGTAATTCGAATCAATAGATTTTTCTTCTATACAAATTTTAACTGGACAATGGAAAGAAAATCGATATAGTACAACTAGGAAATTATTGAAGAGAATAATTGGCAACGTTAATTGGTATTATCAAATAGGCATTTTTTTATATCTGAAAATTCAAATTCTTAAAAAGTATTCATTCTTTTGAATTTGGCAGGCTGATCTTATTATATAATTCAGCTGCTATAAACTGAAGACGTGACCATATATGACAGCCTATTATGTCAGTTTTTTATACTTGCTCCGTTTTCGAGAAATAGATTGAATTCGACTATTTTTTGTAATGAGTGTTGACTTTATTTTTGGTTCAGCTATAAACGTTCTGAGAAAAAACAGGGTCTTTCACGAGGAACCTCACCCATATTTATACGGGAAACTACTGGACGTATTTTCATGAAATTCAGCACTTATAAGTATTTCAAGATGCTGATGAAATCTAAAATATTTTCAGGGCATGAGTACTTCCGGTATTTCCGGAATTGACGTCAATTTCGGTTTTTCATATTACAACACCATTTTTTTTTTTTATTTAAAGTTTAAGGCATCGACTACTTTGGTCATTAGCCTTGTTCAATTTCATAATTATTCACACTTAATATCACTATAAATTATATTATTAAATCACTAAGGTATATAAACAGAATAAAAAAATTTAGTTAATACATAAACAAGTACAATACGAGTATGTGCAATTACATGACTATAAATAGATAAATTTTATGTGTAAATAATATGTACAAATATAAAGATTATAGGTATAAACAACTAAATAAATCAATAAAATCTAACTGAACACGAACTAATTCATATAATATGGCGTGTAAACCCACATATTATGCAGAATGCTCAAACGTGGGGTGAAGTGTTGATATATGTGAAGGTCATATTCTTCCAATGAAATTGGTTTTTTCTAAAAACATCAAAACCTTTCGTTCTGCATTATCGTCATCCTTCAATACATCTTCAAGAGAACTGTTCATGTTGAGCTGTTTGCGGATGCTACTGTAACTCGAGCATTCAACGAGGATATGTTTGACAGTCAATATCTCACCGCATTCCTCACACCTCGGTTTCCTTAATCCTCTTGACATATACAGTGATGTTGCATTTGTATGGCCTATTCTTAATCTTGTCAGAGCCACTTCTTCTCTTCGTCCTAATTTGTATGCATGTTTTGTTTTGGAAATTGATCTCTTGATTTCCTTCAGTTTAGTACCACTTCTATCCCATTCCATCTGCCACTCTTTCTCTTGTTGTTTTCTGAGGATATTTTTAATGTCACTGTAATCTACACGGATGCCTTCATCAGGTGTTTTCGTGGTAGCGTACTTGGCAGCTTTGTCAACAGCCTCATTTCCTGGTACTCCAATGTGAGCGGGTGTCCAAACGAACTCAACAAGTTTTCCTCGATGTCGCAGCCATGTGATCGTTGCCTGAACATGATTCACTAGCCCATGAGAATGAAATGGATCTCGTATTTTCTCCAAGGAGCTCAAAGAGTCAGTGCAGATCACAAACGAAGGGTCATCCATTAAGTCACAACATTTCAGGGCCTGCCAGATAGCATACATTTCTGCAGTGAAAATACTGCAAACAAGGGTATGAGTCCACGCATGAGTTTTTTTATCCAGTAGTATTGCACTAGCTACACCATGTTCTGTTTTTGAGGCGTCGGTATGAATAATAACTTCGTCTTGGTAGCTGGACATTATCCTCATGAATTCCATTCTGAGAAGTGTTTTATTGGTATCCTCTTTGGAGTGCTTATTACATTGCAGATTAACTTTGGGAGCTTGGTACCTCCAAGCGGCAAATTCATAAGTCTGCAGTGGAGATATCTCAGGTAAGTTCAGTTTATGAACTATTTCTCTTAAGTTTGTTGTTACGGGAGTGGTCTCTAATTCTTTGGATTCGACTATTATGCCATATAGCGGGTTTGACTTTTGAGCTGGTAATTTGGTGAGATAATTTTTCAGTAGGCGATTTCTTCGTATGTGTAAAGGTGGAAAACCACCTTCGACTAAGACTGATTCTGTGGGGCTTGTTCTGAAAGCACCAATTGCGATTTTTATACCATTATAATGGATTCTGTCCATCTTTTGAGCCAACTTTTTCTCGCCAATCTATAAATAATTGATCCATAATCTATTCTGGATAAAATTAGGGACCTATATATGGTCAGGAGTGTGTTTCGATCTGCTCCCCATTTTATTCCAGCTATGCATCTCAACATATTGAGTAATGGTTTGCAATTTCTCTCCAAGTTTTTTATGTGTTCTGACCAAGTAAGTTTATGGTCAAATATCATACCAAGGTACTTTACTTCAGTTTTGAAAATTATACTCTTTGTACCCAGAAATAGATTTGGATTATCATGTGCGGATCTTAATCTAGAGAAATTAACACCAATTGTTTTGGTCGAGGAAAGTTTGAAACCGAGTTTATTTGTATTTTCCACTATGATGTCGATTGCAGACTGAAGGTGGTTTTCTGCATTTTCAATTGTAGGAGAGGAAATAAAAATGGTGAAATCATCCACAAACATTGACTTCCGTATAGCTGGATCAAGACCATCAAGAACCGAATTTACAGCTATTTTGAATAAGGTGTTACTGAGATTTGACCTTGTGGAATTCCATTTTCCAGATCCCAGACGTCAGACAACTCATCACCAACCTTGACACGAAATTTTCTTCGCTCAAGAAAACTGACAATTAATTTAGCGAGTCAACCCTTAATCCCCCATTCATGAATTGTTCTGATTATACCATATCTCCACGTCAAATCATATGCACATTCAATGTCAAAGAATATTGCGACTAGGTGTTCTTTTTTACTGAAGCTTTCCCTGATTGCTGTTTCTAAAATCATCAAATTATCAATACTGGATCAATTTTTGCAGAAACCCATCTGTTCTTTTCGAATGAGTTGGTTTTTTTCTATAAACCACTGTAGACGGACATTAATCATCTTTTCGAATATTTTACTTAGGCAGCTAGTGAGAGATATTGGCCGATAACTTGTTGCTTTTTTCGGATCTTTGCTAGCTTTGAGTATTGGTACAATCCAGGCTTCCCTCCAAGTATCTGGATATTCGCTGCTATGCCAGATCCTGTTGTAAACCTTTAGAAGGTTTTCCTTCTCAGTTTCAGAAAGTTGTTTGATGAAATCATAAGGAATATTATCTGGACCTGGGGACGATTTATGACATTTTTTGAGAACATCTTTCAGTTCCTGCATAATGAAAGGGTCATTGTATACTTCATAGTTTTCTTCATGAAAGGTAATTGGTGATTCCATTTTTTCTTTCATTTTCATGAACTCTAGAGTATAGTTGTCTGAGCTGCTAACCGAGTCAAAGTGGTTTCCTATTATGTTGGCTATATGTTTTTCGTCTGTATATATTCTATTCTCATGTTCAATAACCGTTGATATCGGTGAGAATTGATTTCCCGAGATGCTTCTTACTTTCCTCCATATATCTGTTATACTGGAATTACTGTTCATGGATTCAACATATTTATGCCAAGAAGATTTTTTCGCTTTCAATATAATTTGGCGTGCCTTTGCTCTTTTTTGTTTGAAATCTATCAGGTTCGATGTGGTTGGTTTTCTTTTGAATATCATTAGAGATTTCTTCTTTTCCTTTATTGCATCAGCAACTTCATCATTCCACCATGGTACGTGTTTTGTTCGGTTTATAATTATTTTTGGAATATGTTTCTCTGCCACTTGTATCAACTCATTTGTTATATTTTGTATCATTTCGTTGGTATTGTCTTCTGGCAACATAGATATTTTTGCTTCGGTTTGGTATGAATCCCAGTCCGCCTTCCTTAGATTCCATTTATTACCTTTATTGATTTTAGCAGATGTGTTTAGGATTTTTACACAAACTGGATGATGGTCAGTGAAGAGAAAGTCGTCAACTACACTCCATGAGAGTCTTGTGCTCAATTGTGGATTGGTAACTGTGAGGTCTACGGGAGAGAATGTATTGGATCTACTGTTTAGGTAGGTTCCTTGTCCTGAGTTGAGAGTTATGAGATTTTGTTCCTCTAGAATCTCCTCTATCAATCTACCTCTTAGATCACTATATCTTGAACCCCAAATTTCATTATGTGCATTGAAATCCCCCAGTAGGATGAAAGGTTTTGGGAGTTGAAGAATTAGGCCTGTTAGTTGTTTTTTAGTCCAACTAAAATCTGGTAAGTATATATTGCAAATTGTAACATTCAGGGGGTAATGAATGGATAAACTTTTTGCTAGTAGATTGGTTGACAGAGTAACTTCATTCGGTGGGATATCCCTTCTCAAGTATATAGCAATTCCCCCTTTGCTTCTATTATCAGGGATTGTTTCCTCATGGAAACAGTTGTAACCCTTTAATTTGATCGCTTCTCCAGGTTTCATGTGGGTTTCTTGAAGACATATACAAAATGGGTTATATTCAGAAATAAGTTGCTTGAGATCAGCGAGATGAATTCTTAATCCGTTACAGTTCCACTGTATTATATTGTGTTGCGCCATTTCGAGAGAGTAAATGGTTAAATATTGATTATAAGGTTTCAGTGTAATTATAACACATTTCGCCATATTTATTTAAGATGAATATTTTGTTAACTTTACAATATTTCAAACAAATGTTTATATTGATTGGTTTCCTAAGGATATTTCTTCATCCCTGGCAGGATGGAGATTTTTTGTTCTGCTTCTTGTTTGTCTTTTTGTTTTTTTTAACTGTCTATTCATGATTTCACCATTCTGACTTGTATCTGATCCGTCGTTATCATTAGCAGGGGGAGACCTTTGGTCTACTTTTCTTTTTATGTATTGGTTCGATGTATTTAATTTCAATTGAGAAATAGTCGGAGTAATGAATGTATCTACTTTCGTAGCTTCTGTTGGTTGTGTTGTCACTTGGGTATTCGAATCTGAACTACATGAAACGAAATAGCGTCTGATAATAGACTCCAGTGTTTTCGATAGTTCTGGTAGAATTTTGTTTGTTATGTCGACTTCTTTTACATATTTCGTTCCTGCTATTTCAGAAAACGATGCTCCAGGCTTAGGATTGATCTTAAATGCCTTTTTCCGTGCTTCAAAGTATGATATCTTTTTCACTGGATTTTATTTCTTGAATAGTCTTTTCAAATAGGTGAGTAGGACATTTTTTGTCAATACTGAGATGATTTCCTCCACAGTTTGAACATGTAAAGGGTTCAATACATTGTGAATCAACATGCTTCGATCTTCCACATACACAAACTTCATCATTGGTACACTTTAAGGCAACATGGCCAAATTTATGACACCTGAAACATTTCATAGGTGGAGGAATATATGGTCGTATTTCAACCATTTTGTGTATGGCTATATCAATTCTATTTGGGAGAATAGACGAATTGAATGTCAAAATGTGTCCAGGCGAGTCCATAAGTATTCCATTCTTCTTAGTTTTTAGTCTTTTGACATCGATTACTCCCTTATCTGCTAACTCTTCCTTAATCTCATCGATGGTGCAGTTTAATAGATCTCTGCAATATATAACTCCTCTGCTTTTATTCAGTTGTGTGTGACCACTTACTTCAACTTCAAATTCTCCAAATCTTTTAATTGAACACAACATTGATGATTGTCTCGATGAAATGGTTTCTACGAGAAGTCCTATATTGATTTTTTTTACACTTTTTACTTCACCAGCAAGGCTATAAAGAGCTTTCTGAATTTTGAACGGGCTTACTTCAGAGAAGTCTGAACCATCCACTCTCTTGATGACCAGATACCGGGGTTTTGTTTCCGTCATCCGGTTCATCATTAAATTAGCAGTAGTTTTACGAGATGTGGCGCTGCCATTTCCACCACTTGTCCCGGGTTGCTGATGCTCTACTATGGGTTGCCCAGCACCGCAACTTCCCATAGAGTCTGTTTTACCTCGACTGACCAACGAGGTTTCCGAGGCTGCACCATTAGGCATTTATCCTCATAATTGCCCCTTTATCATAGGGACCACACGCCTCTTTAGGTGAGGTAACCAGCTAGGGCCCCGGGATTGCCACACCCGAACCCGCAGAAACGGGTCCCCTGGGGGAACACCATTTTTTTATTGCAAAAATAGATTCCTTAGAAAATTTCAAGTTATTTTGGTGTAACATTTTTCAGTTTTGGTTGGAAAATTCTCTCTGAGCGGGAAAATTAAAAAAAATCGAAAATAGAGCTCCGCTGAAACAAGAATAACTTCAAGGTTTTTGGATGGAAAATTTTCATTTTTGGGGATTTTTGGAAATGTAAGATTGATGTATCCACTTTAAAAATCGAAATCGCGATTCATGATACAGGGGGTGAAAAAATCCCTTTCAAAGTTGCGGATGACAAAATCGTGAAAAATCAATTTTTTCAAATTAGAACCCCATTTTTTGGCGCTCTTGTTCACCCAAACAGAGTGCCTATCATTTTGCCCAAATGTCTGTAATTTTGGAATATCGAGCCGAAAATGGTCTCAATCGATTGGGTTTGACTCCCTGATGAAGAATTCGTGGCGAAAGTTGAGTCTGTCCGGCCGTCCGGCCGTATCCTCTCTAGCATCCAAAAGGAATCAGCTAGAGTTTTCATATTTTCAGAATAGGTTAATTGTCCAAATATCTCGGTCAAGTTCGTTATTGGGCCAAATCCGTCGGATGGTTCAGTAGTTATGAGCATCTGAAATTTTGTTTCCTCAATAACTACTAGAATATCCATCCGATCAAGTTGATACTTGGAATGTTATTGAGGAAGGCTGAAACAAAACGGCTTGCAAAATTTCGCAGAAATCGTCACGCTAGAAAATTTTAAAAAATTTAAAAAAATTTCAATACTCAATATCACCTAAGACTTCATTTAGATTTAAATAAAAATCCGTATATTTATTGAGGTTACCGATATCTTACTCATCCTCAAATTTCATTGTCGTAGATTTCCCCCTTCTGAAGATATGATCATTTTTTCATTTACTCAGGAGAAAAATAGAAAGTCCGAGCTTTGTCATTGAAAGATTTGCCATCACAGATCGATATTCGTTTGACAACTTGTGGACCTAGATATCAGTGTCAGTTGGCGTAATGTCAATCAAAATTTTCATAGAATTCATCGACATCGAATTGATGTCGATGACGTTGTCAAAATTCAGAAAAACACAATTCCGGAGGAGACCGTCAGATTTTAGGTGAAGTATACACTAGTCAAGGCAGTTTCGAAACAATATTTGGTTTATGGTTGGGGGCCTTTAATGAGAGTCTATAGGGTGATTTGTCCGATTCGACCAATTTTTCTTTTATTCATAACTTTGGTATGACTTGATCAATCTTGATGAAATTTTCAGTGTAGAACAATATGATTATCTTCTTTCAATAATTCCAACATTTTCTCAAAAATGCAGGGTGGGAATTATGATAAGTTCAGATTAAGTTTGCAGGTTGAAAAAACACCCTGTACATTCCGTTTTCAAAAATTTTCAACATGCTTCAGATTCTATCATAAGTTTACATTACTATTTTTTTTGGCACACATCCAGTTTTCCTAGAAAAATTTTTCAAGGATGAACAATATCGTTATTTCGCTCCAAGGCAGTGAGGATATTCTGAACTAGAATGTAAACAGGTGTCGTCCAATGATACAAAGCTCTTCCTGAGTCCTAAAGTAGTTCTTCCAAATTCGAAATTCATAATTAATCACTAATATTCTGATGTATAAAATCATTTAATCCAGAAAATATCTTCATACCTACCTACTTAAACCAAAAAATCTACAACTTATACAGAATAAACATTCGAAACATAACATGATCGGCAAAACTAAGGATTAACACATAATTTACATGAAATGTTCGAAATGATTGAATACATATGAGACCTTTTTATTGAATTTCCGATTGACCTTCTAATGAGGGATTGATTTTGCTTCAAGATATTACATTCCTCGAAAGTCCTTTCAACTAGGTGTTCTCTACTCCTAATTTCAACCTTATAAACTCTTGTTTTCAGATATCCTTACACAAAATAGTCTAAAGGGTTCAAATCATGCGATCTTTGTGGCCAAGCAATAAGGCCTCCACGATCAATCCATCGGTTCGGATAATTTACATCCAGGTGATTTCTCACATTCAATGCAAAGTGAGGTGGTGCTCCGTCATTCTGAAAGTACATAGAGCGGATATGTACATTTTCCAATAGATTTGGTAAAATATTTTCCAAGAAATCTAGGTAAATTTCACCATTTAATATTTCCGCAAAAATGTGAGGGCCTAATAAATTTCCGTCTATTGTTCCAAGCCAAATATTGGCAGAAAATCTGTGTTGTGTATTATGAATCTTCTTCAAATGCGGGTTGTCTCTTGCACATTCGTGGGAATTGTGGATATTGAAAATTCCATTCTTAGTGAACATAGCCTCGTCGCTGAATGGAATACGAAAAATAGTTCGTTGGTGACTAATAACCCAGCGACAAAATTGTAATCGTTGGAGCAGATCTTGTGACAACAGTTCTTGCACCTTTTGGTAGTGGTATAGGTGGAATTGTTCTATCTTCAAAGTCTTGCTCACTTTGCTCTGCGAAATTCCTAATTCGGTACTAATTTGACGAGTACTAATAGACGGTTCCTCCTCTACCCGTTCAACAATTTGAATCGAAATTTCATTTTGAGTAGGCATATCAATGTGCTCTGCCTTACTAGGATATTGCCCATGTTCTTTAGAATAATGGAATACTCGTCCGAAAGAACGTTTATTTGGTTGACGTCGATTGGGAAATCGTGTATGGTATTCCATTTTGGCTTCATTTCCATTTCCGTTACAAAAACTATAAACAAATATCATATCCGCATATTCCGCATGAGTAAATAATTGAGGCATGTTGGAATACACTTCTTGTGACAGATTATTTATTAAATATTCTCATTCTATGGTTCACTGTGATGGTAACCATGGATCTCAAAGAACTTGATTTAAATAGAGATTTAATTTTCATGGAGAATTTTCAAATTCATTAAAACTATTTATCATACATTCGTGATTCAATATTTTACATCCCATAAGGTCATAAGTGAGTACATTTTTGAACGAAACTACTATGTTTTAGGAATATTCGCTTCATAGAAAACCGGAAGTGTGCCGAAAATCACCTGCCTTTCATATGTTTCGAATGTTTATTCTGTATTTGTAGTAGCAGTATGTAGATTTTTTTGGTTCACGTACGTATAAAGAAATTTTTTGAATTAAGTGATTCTATACATCAGAATATGAGCGATCAAAAATGAATTTTGAATTTGGAAAATTTATTTTAGGACTCAGGAAGAGCTTTGTATTATTGGACGATACAGCTTTACCATCTAGTTCAGAATATACTCGATATTGTTCATCTTTGAAAAATTTTTCTAGGAAAAATGGACGTGTGCCAAAAAAAATTAAAACGCTCCAGTAATTTAAATTTATGGTAGAATCTGAAGCAAGTAGAAAATTTCTGAAAACTGTATGTACAGGGTGTTTTTTCAACCTGCATACTTAATCTGAACTCATTATAATTCCCATTTTGTATTTTGAAAGGATATTAGAATTATTGAAAGAAGATAATCATATTGTTCAACACTGAAAATTTCATCAAGATTGAGCAAGCCATACCAAAGTTATGAATAAAAAAATCGGTCGAATCGGACAAATCACCCTGTATACTCTCAATGAAGGCCCCGCACCATAAACCCAACGTTGTTGCGAAATCATATTGACTACTGTATACTTCACCTAAATTCTGACGGTCTCCTCCGGAATCACCCTGTATATGGGATCAATCACTTCATGATCCAAAATATCACTGTGCAACCAGGATTCGGTTATGAATATGATGTCACAGTTGCTGGCTAGAGAGTTTAGTTAGAACTCAGTTAGTTTGGTCCGAAGTCCTCGGACATTTTGGTATGTGATGTTTAGAGCCATTTTGGAAAGTTGTTAAAATATTCAGTGCTTTGGGTTTCAGTATCTATTTTATATTCTTGAGGTCGCTTGCCTTGGTTATATGTAAAATCTTGCCGGAGTCACTTTTGCGCATGAGGATGTTTCCATTCTGTACCCAAACAAACTTGTAATTTCGCGCCTTGGCTGTTTCGCGGGCATCCTTGTAAAGTTGCTTGTTCATTACAGTTAGATGTTCGTTAACGTAAATTTTATGTTTTGACAATGATTCAATCCTCATACCGGGATCATTTGCTTCCTTACGTTTGGATCTGGATTTGGCAACAAACTCATCACGGTTCAGTGTGGACAAAAATCGTACAATTATATTATTTGGTTTCTCGATATTCATGGTGGGCACCTGAGTGACAAAATCGATGTCAGATTTAGTTATGGTATGTCCCACATACTCCCAATAGTTTCCACGACGTCTACTAGATTTTCATTATTTTTCTCTGAGACACCCTGTATCTCGACATTGTTTGCCCTACTGAACTGTTCCGCATTATTAATTCTCGTACTTAAGGTCCTGATCTCCTCCTTCAACGAAACATTTTCCTTTTTAGATCTTCTGCTGTTTTACATAGGTTTTAAAATTAATTAATGGAGTCTCGAAATCCGATATCATATCCGAGCAAAAAGTGACGCATTTTCGCAGTTCCGCAATTTCACTGCGGAGAAGGAAATCTCACCTCGCAGTCCGTCTTGGTCATCGCCTCCAGTACGCGTCTGCCGCCGGGGCAAACTAGGTCCAGGTCGTGAGTGGGGAACCATTCCGGTCGGCTCTGCAGCGCCTACAGTGCCATTGACCACCGGGGAGACTGACGAGAGGTAGTTGGTGTTTATTTATATCCGAACATACGGAGTTACCATGGAAGTATAATCCACAAACACCATCGCACCGTAGTCCTGGGACCTTCTTGGAAATAACCTTGTCACAATCACTGCACTGGTTACTCATTTTTAAATATTTATTATACAATTCAAATTTTTAAATCTTGTAAATGATTTTTACACTAATTTGATCTCACTGTTACTCCTGACGTACAAGACACCTTGGCACGTTGAGCGCATGTTATAATATGATGATATTATAATAAACAGATTTATATAATCAAAAGAAATTTTGTAAGAATATATTTACAATTGAAAAAAAATGAAAATAAGTTAATCGTTTCGTTTTGACCAGATTTTCCTGAGCGTTGACGAACCCGGTCAATTTCGGAGTGCTGTAACAGCGATCTAATTAAATAAAATCAAAAATTATGAGTCATAATTTTCTTCCAGTGATAACCTAGAAGTCTGGTCTGAGGTAAGTTTTTTGAATTTTAAAAGTTATAGACCAAAAAGAAAATTTATATAAAAATTATCATTTTTTGCTTATAACTTCTATAATTTTCAATTTGGGCAAAAAGTAATAATAACTCATTTGTGGGAAAAACTATTTGCAACAACTTATGTTCCATGAATTTTTGTAGAACACACATAGTTTCCGAGATATCCCGAAAAATTGTTGTCACCACTTTTTCAAAATGGCAGCCTAAGGACAAGGGTGGTGACCCCACAAACTTGAGTTTAAGCTTGTATTGACCCTCAAACATATTTCAAAAATGAAATCGCATCCTCTAAAAATTTAGAAAGCACTGAAGTGAGGTCAAATTGCTGTGGAGCTTTTGTTAAGCTACTTGCGAGCAAATAATCAAACCATAACAAATCTATAAGCAATCTGATTAGGTGAACAATAGTCTTTTCTCGTACTATGGGATAATGTGATGCAAATATGAACCCTAATGAATGAACAAACCTATATTTCAAATTGAAAATAACTACTCATAATTTTCCCCAAGTTTTGTTCGAAGCTATGCCTAACTTACGTCAGTGCTTTTCTAAATTTTGACAACGTATATTATTCCAGCCATCGAGATTGAATTCTATCTCTATGATTTCCGTTATGAAAATTTTGATTAATATTACGCCAACTGACACTGACTAATGAGCCCGGTATTTGTCTAGCGAATATCAATCTGTGATGGCCATCGTTCAGAGAAAATCACCGGAACTTCATGCCATTTTCTTTTCGCTCGAGTAAATGTAAAAATGATCATATCTTTAGATGGAAAAGCGCTACGACAATGAAATTTGAGGATAAGTGTGATATCGATCACCTCAATATATTCACGAATTTTTATTGAAATCTGAAAAATATCTTATGAGATAGTGAGTATTATTATTTTCAACAAGTGCGGAAAGTGATATTTTCCCGCACGAAATGCCGTTACCCGAACGACGCGAAGCGGACGTTCGGTCCATAGAGACTACAAGCCTATGAAATAAATTTAAACTGTAATAATATTCATAAATTCTTTATTAATTGAAAAGAAAACTAGACTAACAGCACATAAAAATGAATTTTGATAAGGAATCTATGTACATTCTGTTTCTTCCCATTATTATCAATATATTCATTAGAAATATTCAGTTATTAGTTATATTTATTTGTAAACGTGCAGTTGGTCGCGTTATGCAGAAGCCATCATATTGTTCGAAGGTTCTTGGAAGATAATGATTCTGTATTACAGTTTGAAGAGGAAGAAACCATTCAAATTAAGAATTTTAGTGAAGACATTTTTTTTTTTCTGGTTAATAGATTCTTCCAAGTATCCCCTCAGCAACAGCAGTTGACTTCCATCCTCCTAAACGTTTAATATTTGTGATACCTTCTCCACAATTGGCTGGTAAAGTAGCCGAGGATCGCCTTAAACTGTGTCCTGTGTATAATTCCGGATTTTGTAGGCGTAAGTATGCTGCAATTTCGGACGGTATTTTTCCTATTGTATTGATTCCGACAGGTTGAATCTTACATTTTCCCCGATTATACTTTATGAAAATTTGGCGATGAGGTATTTCCTTTGGACGTAAATTCATATATTTTCTGTATATGTTCAGAAAATATCCATTATTGGTGTCTTTGGGATAAAAAAACGATCTTGGTGAATGATTTTTGGAGTCCTTAATATTAACGATAATTATGTCTCCTTTATCATCTATATGGTCGATGGTGAGTTTTGTAAGTTCCTCTCGTCTGCAGGCACCAGCTAATCCAAAATTGTTACCAACTTCATCATCAAGTAAATTTCATCAGATGCCTCACTCATGAATTTCCTCTTCATTAAAAGTTTTGGCCTTTTTTGGACGAAATCCTATATTCTGTTGTTTAATGAAGGCAGTTAATTTATGGAATTTTCCAATATCCAAATCCTGTTTCATTTTAAAAAAACTCTTTATCATTGAATATCGGGACCATAATTTGTTTGGTCTCCAAATTTTGGACATTTCCAAAAATACGCCGAAAACACTGCCTACTTCCTCGGTTGAACCTTTTTGAATTACACCAATCAATGAATTCTGAATATTGCTTCTCATATTTTATCTTCGACTTGGCCGGTAACAAATTTAAACTCGCTTCATAAGAAGCTGCTAATATTTCTTCGGGCAGGCCATCATCAGATCCCGAAGTATCCATTTTACCGGAGCGTACTGATTGAATTCGAGTTGATATTATTTATATTTAAACACAATTTCGTAATATAATGACAATGTATTAATTCTTATTCACATGCCGTTTCCATAGTAACGTCAAAAGTTCAAAAGAATATATATATAGTAACGTCGTCGGTGGCATAGAGATATATCATTATTCAGTTTATTCTTTAGAAAAAGCGTGCGAGAAAAACCTTATCCATTCCACACGCATTTGCGTGCGGTAATGGAATAGCAGGGTTTTTCCACACTGTTTGGCAATGTGACTCTTTACGAATTGAAATCTATAATATAAAAATGAATCGCAAAATGTGTTGGTAAGCGCATAACTCAACAACGCCTGGACCAATTTGGCCAAATCTTTTTTAAAATGTTCGTTGAAGTTCAGGATGGTTTTTACGGCGAGAAAAATTAGAATTATTGCTGGAAAAAACCCTAAAATAGCCCTTTTCTTTTTCCCATACAAATGATTTGTAACTAAAACGTAGTCAATTTGAGCTTTATTGCTATGGTATAAAGTTCATATTAAATTACGAATGTTTTTATTTACGACTGCTATTAGTCAATGTACGTGGCCCAACATCATTCCAACAGTTACGAACTGTTGATGGTGAATTGTGTGGATCCTACAGAGAAGCCTGTCAACGTTTGCAATTGCTTGAAAATGACGCTCATTGGGATCAAACTCTCAATGATGCTGTAATATCATCACACGCTCATCAAATACGAACATTGTTTTCTATAATCATATCTACATGCTTCCCATCAAACCCAATTGATTTGTGGATCAAGTACAAAGATTATATGTGTGATGATATTTTGTATCAAATACGGAATAGAATGGGAAATCCAAATATACAAATCAGTGAAGAAATTTACAATGAAGCATTGATTTCAATTGAGGACATGTGCTTGATAATGTCAAACAAACTATTAATTCAATTAGGCCTGACCGCGCCCAATCGTCCAATGCATGACGCTTTTAACCAAGAGTTGCATCGAGAAAAACTGTATGATCTCAACGCTTTGAAAGAATTAATTCAAACAAATCTTCCACTGTTAAATGAACAACAGAAGTATGTATTTGAAACTCTTATGAAAGTAACAAATGATGAAACTGGAGGGATTTACTTTAGATGCACCTGGTGGTACAGGAAAACTTTTTTGATTTCATTAATATTAGCAACAATTCGCTCACAAAATAAAATTGCACTTGCACTCGCTTCGTCGGGAATCGCAGCAACTTTGCTTGAAGGTGGTCGAACAGCCCATTCAGCACTAAAATTGCCATTAAATATGCAAAGCAATGAAACTCCAACCTGCAACGTTTCGAAGAACTCTGCAATGGCAAAGGTTTTGCAGCAATGTAAATTGATTGTTTGGGATGAATGCACGATGGCACATAAAAATCTTTGGAGGCTTTAGACAGAACCTTAAAAGATCTACGGAGCAATAATAACCGATTTGGTGGTGCAATGATTTTATTAGCAGGAGATTTTCGTCAAACATTGCCAGTGATTCCACGATCAACGCCAGCTGATGAACTCAATGCATGTCTAAAGTCCTCCAATTTGTGGAAACATGTCAAAGTACTTCATTTAAGCAAGAATATGCGTGTCGAGTTGCAAAATGACCAATCTGGAAACATATTCTCTAAACAACTCATTGACATTGGTAATGGCAAATTTCCTATAGACATGTTGACTGGCTGCATTAACTTTCCTCAAAGTTTTTGTCAGTTAACTCGATCAAAAGATGAACTTATTCAGAAGGTGTTTCCAGATGTTTCTCAAAATTACAGAAACCATGATTGGTTGAGCGAACGAGCTATACTGGCTGCAAAAAACATAGATGTAAATGAATTAAATTTCAAAATTCAAGAACAAATTACAGGCGAATTGAGGATATATAAATCAGTTGATTCGGCTACTAATCAAGATGATGTAATCAACTATCCACCGGAATTTTTAAACTCGCTGGATTTGCCAGGATTGCCACCTCACAATCTTCAATTAAAGATCGGTGGTTATAATGTTGCGAAATATCAACCAACCGCGTCTTTGCAACGGTACACGGTTAGCGATAAAAAATTACTAAACAATGTGATAGAAGCAACTATACTCAAAGGAAAGTATAAAGGAGAAGATGTTCTCATACCGCGCATCCCAATGATTCCGACTGATGTGCCATTTGAGTTTAAACGACTACAGTTTCCAGTGCGGCTTGCTTTTGCTATGACTATAAACAAGTCCCAGGGGCAATCATTAAGTGTTTGTGGTATTAATCTAGAAAACCCATGTTTCTCACATGGTCAATTGTATGTTGCCTGTTCCCGTGTTGGAAAACCATCAGATTTGTTTATCTATGCGCCAGGTAATCAAACAAAAACATCGTATACCACAAAGCACTACAATGATAATAATAATAATTATGATTCACATGATTAACAATAAAGCGATTACTTACTTTTAAATCCTTATATATGTTTTATTTAATTATTTTTATTCACAACGCCCTATCACCAGGGTGACGGTTCTGTTCAGGAGAATTTTTAAAATACGTAGGCACAAAAACTGCCACATTACAAATCTTTTTGACAGGACGAAGTCTGTCGGGTCAGCTAGTGCCGCTAGTCTAAGGTCGTATGAATTTACTTTATTGTTTACGCCTGAAAGTTATATTTCCGGACAGATTGACAAGAATTCAGCGAGGGAGTACTATCGAGTTCTTTCGTGTTTTGATTATCGGTTTTTTTGTTTCTTAATTGTGTAATTTTGTAGGAGCTAGGTTCTTAATATCTAGCATTTGTATTTACCTGCGATATTAATTCTGTATATATAGATATCATGTGTAATTATGTTGATGTATAATCAATTTGATGTACAGGGCGGACCATTAACGTATTTCAAATTATTTTGTTTTTCTATGAGAACGTCTTACCGGAATAAAGCAAGTTTGGCCAACCTTCTTAGTCTGGGATATATCATTCGTTAAGATTTAGCATCGATTTCGTTAATGTCACGCAATTTCATTCATTTAAAATCCCTTTAATTTGTAAATATTATTGCGGTGTTATTATAGTAGAATATAGATCAAGGTTTCTTGACTTCTTATTTCTCGGTTGATCCAACATTTTTGGGTATTCGAATAAGTGATCATTTCACAATTTAGATCTCTTATATCCAGATAGTGAGCGTGATAGTTAAAAGCAAAAATTGTGTGGCGCCTCCGGTTCACTAATTGGTATATTTATTGATTCTGTTGGTCGAACCTACCCCATCTCGACTGAGTTGCTGGCCTGTCACGCTTACGAAAGCTGTCACCTGCTTAACCCAGTATTGAATTCATCTAAGTTTATTTTAATTGTTGAGGTTTTGAATTATTTTAGTATAATAGTGAAAGGATATTATTGTTTTTTTTATTGTTAGTTTGAGGCGTAACAATATGGGTGAGGTTCCTCGTGAAAAACCCTGTATTCTTACCATGTTTTTTATTCTTATAACTTCACTTATCTATTTCTTATATCTTGTTTACCAGATATCTTACCATATTGAACTTTTCGTTTTTTAAGCAATTAGAGAAGAGCCTAGTTACAAACGATTTGCCAAGACAGTGACTAAATATTCATTTAATTTATCATCGCTGCCTCCAACACAACATGCTGCTCAATTTCTAGTATATAACCAGATGACTCGGAAGTTATAAAAGTTCTGAAGATTGGGGTGGAAGAAGCAAGCAAACATTTTGATACCAATACAAGCTTCCAAGCCTCCAGCATTCCTGATGTCATGAAATTAAGTTTTTGTAAATGCAAGGGAAACTGTGGAAACATGTGTGCTGCAGAAAAGCAGGCTTGAAGCGCTCTACAGTATGTAACATTATGGAAATATTGGAGCAAATTGAAAAAATTAATTTGAAGATTAACTCCAACTTTGACTCTGATTTTATCTCATGTAATTTCACAAACTTTCACTTTTAGAGTTGATTTTGATTCCAAACCACGGACTGGTCCATCCAAGAGAAGTCGATTAGAGTAACTAGTTAATAAGTGATAATAAATATTTATTTATTTATTTATTTAGTGAATTTGGGATACAAACAGATCCAATATCCAGAAACAGTATCCACAATAGATTACACAAATTTTAAAAAATCACACTCAAAGAAATGTCTTAACTACTAGCTTAAACTTAAAATGTTATATTATACTACAATACTACGGAGTAACCAACAGATCTCAAACAAAAAAATATTGAGAATAACAAAAAAAACTTAGGATTGAGAGAAAAAAAACCGAAAAAGCGAATGGAAACTTGCCGTGATTAAATCTAACCGAAATTGAATTCAATAAGCTTCAATATATGACTTTTTCAAAATGACTTTGATTTTTTGTGGCGTATGATGAAATATGTCAACCAACTGCTGTGACTCATTGCCGGAACGAAGCATTCTAACAAGTGGACTATTTTTAGTATAACTTTTACGTTTCAATTCAGTATGAAATAACTCATGCTGCCTCAGGTTGAAGGATGGGATGTTAATTTTTACCATTTCTAGAATTTCAGCTACCTGCAGGATGCCACCTAAAATTTTTGATAAGAAAATGATGTCGCCCGTTCTACGTCTATCTTCAAGGGATAATATTCCGAACTGTTTTCTCAAAATAGGATAGCGATCTACATTATGCTGTACTGACAGATTATCTCTGAAAGCAAGATGCTTCAGAAATCGATTCTGCACTCTTTCAAGACGTGAAATATAGATTTCATACTGAGGGTTCCAGATAACTGAGGCAAAGTTTAGGCGGCTAAAAACGTATGCGTAATAGACACGTATGAGTGGCAGAGTTTTCCTAAATTGCCTGCATTGCCTAAAAATATATACGAGCATTTTACTAGCAGATCCAACAGCACTTTCAATGTGGCTGCTGAATAGAAGTTTAGAGTCAAATATAATCCCTAAATCTTTAGTTTTCGTAACTCGGGACAGAACTGTTGCACCAATTTTGTAATTGTAGGATATTGGCAATTGACTTATTGTAAATGTAATTACGTGACATTTATCAGTATTCAAAAATAGATCATTCAGAGTGCAGAAATCTGCAAAAGAATCCAGTTCCCTCTGAATAGTCAGACATTCTGCCAAGTCTCTGATGGAAAGAAATATTTTCAAGTCATCTGCATACATGAGAAAACGACAGAATCTGAAAATAGCTCGTATGTTATTAATGTAAATTAAAAAGAAGAGCGGACCCAGATGCGAACCCTGGCGAACGCCAGACGTGCAATCAACACTCTCTGAAAAGAACTCTCCGTCGACAGACACGCTCTGACTTCTACCAAGTAGGTACGACTCCGCCCAGCTCAACAGCGAGCCGCCTATTCCAACAGCACTTAATCTCCTCAATAGTAAACCGTGATTTATTTTATCAAAGCATTTCGTAAAATCAGTATAGACCACGTCAACTTGAATTCCCCCGTCCAAATTTTTGTAGATATATTCGATGAAATTTATTAAGTTCGTTTCTATAGACCTGCCGCTCAAAAAGCCATGTTGTTCAGGCATAATCAAATTCTTGACAAGACAAATAACACGTTTATAAATGAGCAATTCGAATATTTTCGCAATTATACACAATTTGCTTATAGGTCGATAGTTCTCAACTCTAGTCTTGTCCCCGCTTTTATGGATGGGTATCACAGTGGCACGCTTCCAGATGTTGGGGAAGTTTCCTGATTTTAATGATTTATTAAAAATTATTTCAAGAGGTTTACTAAGGGAGGGGCAACTCTGTATAAACTGGGAGGGGATGCCATCAGGACCGGATCCCTTGCGTCGGTCAAGTGATCGAATGGATTTTTCTATTTCTTCAGCAGTCAAAACTATCGAAGTTAAGCAAGGAAATTGACTCCCGTCAGCGCTGCTTGGAGCCAGTGGTCGCTTCGTAGGTTTCACGAAAGCGCCCTGAAAAAACTCGCAAACAAATTACACACCTCCACCCCGCCCGTGGCTACCCGATCGCCCAAGGTCATAACAAACGGAAATTTTGAGCTTTTAGTTTTGTTTTTTGTTGATGTAATATTGAATATTAACTTCGGGTCGTATGAGGTTTGATCTTCTAGGTATGCAACGTGCTTGAAATAGTCATTTTTTATGTGTATCTTCGACAGGGCACGCAGAGATCTGTAACGGATGAGGTCAGAGTTATTTCTATAAATCTTCCACTTTTTATGCACAGGATTTTTGAGTTTGATGAGCTTAATGGTTTGATACGTATAAAACTTAGGAAATTTTTCATTGACAGTTATTTTAGGGACAAAATCTTCAATAGATTTTCTAACAATATTATACATTATTTCTACATCTACATTGACATCATGGTTTATCAAAAGAGTCGACCAAGGAACGGACAGTAGGTGCTCATTTATTGATTCATAATCAGCTTTTTTGGCGCTCTTGTTCACCTGAACAGAGTGCTTATCAATTTGCCCAAATGTCTGTGACTTTCGAATTTTTGGGCAAAAGTGGTATCAATCGTTTTGTTTGGACCTACTGATGAATAATCCGTGGTCAAAATCGATTCTGTCCGTCCGTCCGGCCGTCCGTCCGTTCCGTGAACACGATAACTCTCGAACGGATGAAGTTAGAGAGTTGAAACTTTCAGAATAGGTTTGAGGTATAAATATCTCAGCTAAGTTCGTTATTCGGTCAAATCGGCCGAATAGGTTCGGAGTAACAAAAAAAAAATTTTTTTTCAAATGACACTGTTCAAATAAAAATATTTTTATGGTGCAGTTTTATCAGACGTATACAAAAATACCACTCTCGACTTCGACAAGCTAATAGTTCTGGAGATATGATTTTTCAAAATTTCTTTCATTTACTCAAGAGAAAAATAGAAATGTCATGAAGTCCGAGCTTTGTCATTGAAAGATTTGCCATCACAGATCGATATTCGTTTGACAACTTGCGGACCTAGATATCAGTGTCAGTTGACGTAATATCAATCAAAATTTTCATAGAATTCATAGAGGTAGAATTCGATGTCGATGACGTTGTCAAAGTTCAGAAAAGCACAGACATAATATCAATCAAAAAATTTTTTATCATAGAGAAAGAATTTGATGGCGTTGTCAAAACTCAGAAATGCAAAATTTGGTGAAAATTATGAGTAGTTATTTTCAAATTGAGATAAAAGTTTGTTTATTCATTAGGCTTTCATATTTGCATCACATTGTCCCATAGTACGGAAAAGGACTATTGTTCACCCGATCAGAGAGCTTATAGATTTGTTAAGGTTTGAATATTTACTCGCAAGTAGCTCAACAAGAGCGCCAAAGCAATCTGACCTCAGGTCAGTGCTTTCTAAATTTTTTATCACTGAGTTTTAGAGCATTTCACTTTATTTTTCAATTGGCATTGAAGTACTTTTAATATAAGTTCTATGGAGGGATGATATTTATCCTCCGGTACTAGGGGGTGGTCACTTTTATCTAAGAAATTAATGCGATTTTTTATTACAAAAATCAAATCGAGAGTTCTGTTTTGTTGATTGAGCAAATAGTTGAACTGCTCAAATTCACAAAAGCTAAGAGTGTCCACCAAATCGGTATATTGGTCCTCAACGCCTTCGGCCCCAAGTGGGTATCGATCTATAGAAGTACGAGGCTCCCACACTATTGACGGGCAGTTGAAATCCCCACAGATGAGAACCAAGTTGTCCCTAATTTTGCCTTTAGTCAATTCTAATTTGCTCAAAAACGCAGCCATAGCCAACTTATCTCCAGGTGGAAGATAAACACAGCACAAATAAACAGGAATGTTTTCAACCGTCAACTTCACCCACACATCCTCCGCGTCACTGTGGAAACCATCACCAAGGACAGCATCGAGCACATTCTTCACAGCAACGAAAACACCACCACCAGTTTTTTTGTTACTTGCGGATGCACAAGTTTCACGGTCGCGTCGGAAAATACTGTATACAGGGTGTTTCCGGAAGAGACCGTCAAATTTTAGGTGAAGTATACACTAGTCAAGGCAGTTTCAAAACAATGTTTGGTTTATGGTTGGGGGCCTTTAATGAGAGTCTATAGGGTGATTTGTCCGATTCGACCGATTTTTCTTTTATTCATAACTTTGGCATGGCTTGATCAATCTTGATGAAATTTTCAGTGTAGAACAATATGATTATCTGCGTTCAATAATTCCAACACTTTCTCAAAAATACAGGGTGGGAATTATGATAAGTTTAGATTAAGTTTGCAGGTTGAAAAAACACCCTGTACATTCTGTTTTCAAAAATTTTCTACATGCTTCAGATTCTATCATAAGTTTATAATTACTGGAAGGTTTTTATTTTTTTTTGGACACATCCAGTTTTCCTAGAAAAGTTTTTCAAGGATGAACAATATCGTTATTTCGCTCCAAGGCAGTGAGGATATTCTGAACTAGAATGTAAACCGGTGTCGTCCAATGATAAAAAGCTCTTCCTGAGTTCTAAAGTAGTTCTTCCAAATTCGAAATTCATATTTAATCACTCATATTCTGATGTATAGAATCATTTAATCCAGAAAATATCTTCATACTTACCTACTTAAACCAAAAAATCTACAACTTATACAGAAAAAACATTCGAAACATATCATGAATGGAAAAACTAAGGATTAACACAAAATTAACATAAAATTATCGAAATGATTTCCCCTTTTTTGAATACATATTCGAGACCTTTTTATTAAATTTCCAATTGACCTTCTAATGAGGGATTGATTTTGCTTCAAGATATTACATTCCTCGAATATCCTTTCAACTAGGTGTTCTCTACTTCTAATTTCAACCTTATAAATTCTTGTTTTCAGATATCCCAACACAAAATAGTCTAAAGGATTCAAATCAGGCGATCTTTGTGGCCAAGCAATAGGGCCTCCACGACCAATCCATCTGTTCGGATAATTTACATCCAGGTGATTTCTCACATTCAATGCAAAGTGAGGTGATGCTCCGTCATGCTGAAAGTACATAGAGCGGATATGTACATTTTCCAATAGATTTGGTAAAATATTTTCCAAAAAATCTAGGTAAATTTCACCATTCAATCTTTTCGCAAAAATGTGAGGGCCAACTAAATTTCCGTCTATTGTTCCAAGCCAAATATTGGCAGAAAATCTGGGTTGTGTATTACGATTCATATTCAAATGCGGGTTGTCTCATGCCCATTCGTGGGAATTGTGGATATTAAAAATTCCATTCTTAGTGAACATAGCCTCGTCGCTGAATAGAATACGAAAAATAGTTGGTTGGTGACTAATAACCAAGCGACAAAATTGTAATCGTTGGGGCAGATCTTGTGACAACAGTTCTTGCACCTTTTGGTAGTGGTATGGGTGGAATTGTTCTTTCTTCAAAGTCTTGCTCACTTAGCTCTGCGAAATTCCTAATTCGGTACTAATTTGACGAGTACTAATAGACGGTTCCTCCTCCACCCGTTCAACAATTTGAATCGAAATTTCATTTTGAGTAGGCCTATCAATGTGCTCTGCCTAACTAGGATATTGCCCATGTTCTTTAGAATAATGGAATACTCGTCCGAAAGTACATTTATTTAGTTGACTCGGTTGGGAAATCGTCTATGGTATTCCATTTTGGCTTCATTTCCATTTCCGTTACAAAAACCATAAACAAAAATCATATCCGCATATTCCGCATGAGTAAATAATTGAGGCATGTTGAAATACACAAATTATTTATTAAATATTCTCATTCTGTGTTTCACTGTGATGGTAACAATGGATCTTAAAGAACTTGATTTAAATAGAGATTTAATTTTCATGGAGAATTTTCAATTTCATTAAAACTATTTATCATACATTCGTGATTCAATATTTTACATACCATAAGGCCATAAGTGAGTACATTTTTGAACGAAACTACTATGTTTTAGGAATATTCGCTTCATAGAAAACCGCAAGTGTGCCGAAAATCACGTGAATAATGACTCAATTTTATGTTAATCCATAATTTTGCCTTTCATATGTTTCGAATGTTTATTCTGTATTTGTAGTCGTAGTATGTAGATTTTTTTGGTTCACGTACGTATAAAGAAATTTTTTGAATTAAATGATTCTATACATCAGAATATGAGCGAATAAAAATGAATTTCGAATTTGGAAAATTTATTTTAGGACTCAGGAAGAGCTTTGTATTATTGGACGATACAGCTTCACCATCTAGTTTGAATATTCTGAATGCCTTGGATCGAAAAAACGATATTATTCATATTTGAAAAATTTTTCTAGGAAAAATAGACGTGTGCCAAAAAAAATAAAAACGCTCCAGTAATGTAAAATTATGGTAGAATCTGAAGCAAGTAGAAAATTTCTGAAAACGGAATGTACAGGGTGTTTTTAAACCTGCATAGTTAATCTGAACTTGTCATAATTCCCATTCTGTATTTTTGAAAAAATGTTGGAATTATTAAAAGAAGATAATCATATTGTTCTACACTGAAAATTTCATCAAGATTGATCAAGCCATACCAAAGTTATGAATAAAAGAAAAATCAGTCGAATCGGACAAATCACCCTGTAGACTCTCAATGAAGGCCCCGAACCATACACCCAACATTGTTCCGAAACTATATTGACTACTGTATACTTCACCGAAAATCTGACGGTCTCCTCCGGAATCACCCTGTATAGTGGGATCAATCACTTCATGATCCAAAATATCACTGTGCAACCAGGATTCAGTTATGAATATGATGTCACAGTTGCTGGCTAGAGAGTTTAGTTAGAACTCAGTTAGTTTGGTCCGAAGTCCTCGGACATTTTGGTATGTGATGTTTAGAGCCATTTTGGAAAGTTGTTAAAATATTCAGTGCTTTGGGTTTCAGTATCTATTTTATATTCTTGAGGTCGCTTGCCTTGGTTATATGTAAAATCTTGCCGGAGTCACTTTTGCGCATGAGGATGTTTCCATTCTGTACCCAAACAAACTTGTAATTTCGCGCCTTGGCTGTTTCATAGGGCATCCTTGTAAAGTTGCTTGTTCATTACAGTTAGATGTTCGTTAACGTAAATTTTATGTTTTGACAATGATTCAATCCTCATACCGGGATCATTTGCTTCCTTACGTTTGGATCTGGATTTGGCAACAAACTCATCACGGTTCAGTGTGGACAAAAATCGTACAATTATATTATTTGGTTTCTCGATATTCATGGTGGGCACCCGAGTGACAAAATCGATGTCAGATTTAGTTATGGTATGTCCCACATACTCCCCAATAGTTTCCACGACATCTACTAGATTTTCATTATTTTTCTCTGAGACACCCTGTATCTCGACATTGTTTGCCCTACTGAACTGTTCCGCATTATTAATTCTCGTACTTAAGGTCCTGATCTCCTCCTTCAACGAAACATTTTCCCTTTTTAGATCTTCTGCTGTTTTACATAGGTTTTTAAAATTAATTAATGGAGTCTCGAAATCCGATATCATATCCGAGCAAAAAGTGACGCATTTTCGCAGTTCCGCAATTTCACTGCAGAGAAGGGAGATCTCACCTCGCAGTCCGTCTTGGTCGTCGCCTCCAGTACGCGTCTGCCGCCGGGGCAAACTAGGTCCAGGTCGTGAGTGAGGAACCATTCCGGTCGGCTCTGCAGCGCCTACAGTGCCATTGACCACCGGGGAGACTGACGAGAGGTAGTTGGTGTTTATTTATATCCGAACATACGGAGTTACCATGGAAGTATAATCCACAAACACCATCGCACCGTAGTCCTGGGACCTTCTTGGAAATAACCTTGTCACAATCACTGCACTGGTTACTCATTTTTAAATATTTATTATACAATTCAAATTTTTTAAATCTTGTAAATGATTTTTACACTAATTTGATCTCACTGTTACTCCTGACGTACAAGACACCTTGACACGTTGAGCGCATGTTATAATATGATGATATTATAAGAATATATATATATATATATATATATATATCAAAAGAAATTTTGTAAGAATATATTTACAATAAAAAAAGATTAAATTATGTTAAACGTTTCGTTTTGACCAGATTTTCCTGAGCGTTGACGAACCCGGTCAATTTCGGAGTGCTGTAACAGCGATCTAATTAAATAAAATCAAAAAAATTATGAGTCATTATTTTCTTCCAGTGATAACCTAGAAGTCTGGTCTGAGGTAAGTTTTTTGGAATTTTAAAAAGTTATAGACCAAAAAAGAAAATTTATATAAAAATTATCATTTTTTGCTTATAACTTCTATAATTTTCAATTTGGGGCAAAAAGTAGTAATAACTCATTTGTAGGAAAAACTATTTGCAATAACTTATGTTCCATGAATTTTTTTGTAGAACACACATAGTTTCCGAGATATCCCGAAAAAATTGTTGTCACCACTTTTTCAACATGGCAGCCTAAGGACAAGGGTGGTGACCCCACAAACTTGAGTTTAAGCTTGTATTGACCCTCAAACATATTTCAAAAATGAAATCGCATCCTCTAAAAAATTTAGAAAGCACTGAAGTGAGGTCAAATTGCTGTGGAGCTTTTGTTAAGCTACTTGCGAGCAAATAATCAAACCATAACAAATCTATAAGCAATCTGATTAGGTGAACAATAGTCTTTTCTCGTACTATGGGATAATGTGATGCAAATATGAACGCCTAATGAATGAACAAACCTATATTTCAAATTGAAAATAACTACTCATAATTTTCCCCAAGTTTTGTTCGAAGCTATACCTAACTTACGTCAGTGCTTTTCTAAATTTTGACAACGTATATTATTTCAGCCATCGAGATTGAATTCTATCTCTATGATTTCCTGTTATGAAAAATTTTGATTAATATTACGCCAACTGGCACTGACTAATGAGCCCGGCATTTGTCTAGCGAATATCAATCTGTGATGGCCATTGTTCAGAGAAAATCACCGGAACTTCATGCCATTTCTCTTTTCGCTCGAGTAAATGTAAAAAATGATCATATCTTTAGATGGAAAAGAGCTACGACAATAAAATTTGAGGATAAGTGTGATATCGATCACCTCAATATATTCACGAATTTTTATTGAAATCTGAAAAATATCTTATGAGATAGTGAGTATTATTATTTTCAACAACAAGTGCGGAAAGTGATATTTTCCCGCACGAAACTGCCTTTACCCGAACGACGCGAAGCGGACGTTCGGTCCATAGAGACTACAAGCCTATGAAATAAATTTAAACTGTAATAATATTCATAAATTCTTTATTAATTGAAAAGAAAACTAGACTAACAGCACATAAAAATGAATTTTGATAAGGAATCTATGTACATTCTGTTCCTTCCGATTATTATCAATATATTCATTAGAAATATTCAGTTATTAGTTATATTTATTTGTAAACGTGCAGTTGGTCGCGTTATGCAGAAGCCATCATTGTTCGAAGGTTCTTTGGAAGGTAATGATTCTGTATTACAGTTTGAAGAGGAAGAACCATTCAAATTAAGAATTTTAGTGGACATTTTTTTTTCTGGTTAATAGATTCTTCCAAGTATCCCTCAGCAACAGCAGTTGACTTCCATCCTCCTAAACGTTTAATATTTGTGATACCTTCTCCACAATTGGCTGGTAAAGTAGCCGAGGATCGCCTTAAACTGTGTCCTGTGTATAATTCCGGATTTTGTAGGCGTAAGTATGCTGCAATTTCGGACGGTATTTTTCCTATTGTATTGATTCCGACAGGTTGAATCTTACATTTTCCCCGATTATACTTTATGAAAATTTGGCGATGAGGTATTTCCTTTGGACGTAAATTCATATATTTTCTGTATATGTTCAGAAAATATCCATTATTGGTGTCTTTGGGATAAAACGATCTTGGTGAATGATTTTTGGAGTCCTTAATATTGACGATGATTATGTCTCCTTTATCATCTATATGGTCGATGGTGAGTTTTGTAAGTTCCTCTCGTCTGCAGGCACCAGCTAATCCAAAAATTGTTACCAACTTCATCATCAAGTAAATTTCATCAGATGCCTCACTCATGAATTTTGTTATTTCCTCTTCATTAAAAGTTTTGGCCTTTTTTTGGACGAAATCCTATATTCTGTTGTTTAATGAAGGCAGTTGATTTATGGAATTTTCCAATATCCAAATCCTGTTTCAGTTTACAAACACTCTTTATCATTGAATATCGGGACCATAATTTGTTTGGTCTCCAAATTTTGGACATTTCCAAAAAATACGCCGAAAACACTGCCTACTTCCTCGGTTGAACCTTTTTGGAATTACACCAATCAATGAATTCTGAATATTGCTTCTCATATTTTATCTTCGACTTGGCCGGTAACAAATTTAAACTCGCTTCATAAGAAGCTGCTAATATTTCTTCGGGCAGGCCATCATCAGATCCCGAAGTATACATTTTACCGGAGCGTACTGATTGAATTCGAGTTGATATTATTTATATTTAAACACAATTTCATAATATAATGACAATGTATTAATTCTTATTCACATGCCGTTTCCATAGTAACGTCAAAAGTTCAAAAGAATATATATATAGTAACGTCGTCGGTGGCATAGAGATATATCATTATTCAGTTTATTCTTTAGAAAAAGCGTGCGAGAAAAACCCTTGCTAATCCATTACCACACGCATTTGCTTGCGGTAATGGAATAGCAGGGGTTTTTCCCACACTGTTTGGCAATGTGACTCTTTACGAATTGAAATACGTGCGGGAAAGAGAATGAAAGTGCACGCTTGTAGAAAAAAGATATACCCTGTGTTTCGATGAGGTGTCATTCTTTATCAAATATTCATGTCTAAACTGATGTACAATAAAAGAATGAAAATTTAATTATAATAGTTATATTTATATTTAATAATGTTTTTACAGATTCGCTGCAACCTCATGAACTACAGTCTTCGACAAGCAAGAAAACGGTGGAAATCAGCTCAAATTATTTATTTATACTGCAATTCATTACTTGCGATCAATTTATCATTAGTAGCTGTGTCGTTTGAAGTATGTTGAGTAATTCCATGATTCACGCATACGCTAATGTGCTGTAATTCCGCTAAGACATTAATATAATCGAAATGTAGATATATATGGTATCCATATAAATTAAAATAACGAAATATTGATTTGTAATATTGCTTCACGAGAACAATCATTGAATATGAGATATGTAGAAATGCTTTCCTCTATACTCTAGTTAATTTTGAAACTTAATGTTCTAATATATTTGAATTATACTACATTTAGTTCTGAGTGGCTTGCACAGTGTCAGAATTGTAATATTCAGCCAGTGAGCGCAATTATTTTCACATTCATTCATTATTGTTAATTCTGTATCTGGTACAAGTCACGATCAATAAATCTCTTATAGTAGTGATCTTTAACTAATTATATCAAAGTTAAACATATAACAACATTGTAACTAAAATTCATGTAGTCAATGAAAATTGTGTAGTAATTATGTAATATTATGAGTTATAAGTCAAAATATAACCCGAACCTATACAGAGTGAATATTTAACAACTAAACCCATTTACCATAGATTTTTATGATCAAACGAAACACTATTCCGTCGCCATTCTATGGACTTCAACTCCCTTGAAAAAGTGTGCTGAAATTTTAATAAAAATTTGATTTTTTTCGAGGGGGTGATCAATAAAGAAAATGTTCAAACTTTTCGTTGGCAATCCTTTGAAATGATCGGAAATATTTATAAATATATTGAAATACATGGAAATAATAGTAATTTATTGATATCCCTGGACAAGAAATTGTTTTGGACAAGTAAAACGAAGGAAAAATATAATATAAAAATGAATCGCAAAATGTGTTGGTAAGCGCATAACTCAACAACGCCTGAACCAATTTGGCCAAATCTTTTTTTAAAATGTTCGTTGAAGTTCAAGGATGGTTTTTACGGCGAGAAAAATTAGAATTATTGCTGGAAAAACCTAAAAATAGCCCTTTTCTTTTTCCCATACAAATGATTTGTAACTAAAACGTAGTCAATTTGAGCTTTATTGCTATGGTATAAAGTTCATATTAAATTACGAATGTTTTTATTTACGACTGCTATTAGTCAATGTACGTGGCCCAACATCATTCCGACAGTTACGAACTGTTGATGGTGAATTGTGTGGATCCTATAGAGAAGCCTGTCAATGTTTGCAATTGCTTGAAAATGACGCTCATTGGGATCAAACTCTCAATGATGCTGTAATATCATCACAGGCTCATCAAATACGAACATTGTTTTCTATAATCATATCTACATGCTTCCCATCAAACCCAATTGATTTGTGGATCAAGTACAAAGATTATATGTGTGATGATATTTTGTATCAAATACGGAATAGAATGGGAAATTCAAATATACAAATCAGTGAAGAAATTTACAATGAAGCATTGATTTCAATTGAGGACATGTGCTTGATAATGTCAAACAAACTATTAATTCAATTAGGCCTGACCGCGCTCAATCGTCCAATGCATGACGCTTTTAACCAAGAGAAAAACTGTATGATCTCAACGCTTTGAAAGAATTAATTCAAACAAATCTTCCACTGTTAAATGAACAACAAGTATGTATTTGAAACTCTTATGAAAGTAACAAATGATGAAACTGGAGGGATTTACTTCTTAGATGCACCTGGTGGTACAGGAAAAACTTTTTGATTTCATTAATATTAGCAAAAATTCGCTCACAAAATAAAATTGCACTTGCTCTCGCTTCGTCGGGAATCGCAGCAACTTTGCTTGAAGGTGGTCGAACAGCCTATTCAGCACTAAAATTGCCATTAAATATGCAAAGCAATGAAACCCCAACCTACAACGTTTCGAAGAACTCTGCAATGGCAAAGGTTTTGCAGCAATGTAAATTGATTGTTTGGGATGAATGCACTATGGCACATAAAAAATCTTTGGAGGCTTTAGACAGAACCTTAAAAGATCTACGGATCAATAATAACCGATTTGGTGCTGCAATGATTTTATTAGCAGATTTTCGTCAAACATTGCCAGTGATTCCACGATCAACGCCAGCTGATGAACTCAATGCATGTCTAAAGTCCTCCAATTTGTGGAAACATGTCAAAGTACTTCATTTAAGCAAGAATATGTAATATTATAATATGCGTGTCGAGTTGCAAAATGACCAATCTGGAAACATATTCTCTAAACAACTCATTGATATTGGTAATGGCAAATTTCCTATAGACATGTTGACTGGCTTTCCTCAAAGTTTCTGTCAGTTAACTCGATCAAAAGATGAACTCATTCAGAAGGTGTTTCCAAATGTTTCTCAAAATTACAGAAACCATGATTGGTTGAGCGAACGAGCTATACTGGCTGCAAAAAACATAGATGTAAATGAATTAAATTTCAAAATTCAAGAACAAATTACAGGCGAATTGAGGATATATAAATCAGTTGATTCGGCTACTAATCAAGATGATGAAATCAACTATCCACCGGAATTTTTAAACTCGCTGGATTTGCCAGGATTGCCACCTCACAATCTTCAATTAAAGGTTGGATCGGTGGTTATAATGTTGCGAAATATCAACCAACCGCGTCTTTGCAACGGTACACGGTTAGCGATAAAAAAATTACTAAACAATGTGATAGAAGCAACTATTCTCAAAGGAAAGTACAAAGGAGAAGATGTTCTCATACCGCGCATCCCAATGATTCCGACTGATGTGCCATTTGAGTTTAAACGACTACAGTTTCCAGTGCGGCTTGCTTTTGCCATGACTATAAACAAGTCCCAGGGGCAATCATTAAGTGTTTGTGGTATTAATCTAGAAAACCCATTATTCTCACATAGTCAATTGTATGTTGCCTGTTCCCGTGTTGGAAAACCATCAGATTTGTTTATCTATGCGCCAGGTAATCAAACAAAAAACATCGTATACCACAACGCACTACAATGATAATAATAATAATTATGATCCACATGATTAACAATAAAGCGATTACTTACTTTTAAATCCTTATATATGTTTTATTTAATTATTTTTTATTCACAACGCCCTATCACCAGGGTGACGATTCTGTTCAGGAGAATTTTTTAAATACGTAGGCACAAAAACTGCCACATTACAAATCTTTTTGACAGGATGAAGTCTGTCGGGTCAGCTAGTAGACAATAAAAATCAATAATTTGTCAATACATCACACTGAGTGATAACATCTTTTGAACAATAGGTATTCAACTGCTTATTTGAAGGAATTCCAATTCACTGAATAAATGACAGGCGGCAAATGATTGTACAGGTTCATGCACTGATACATTGGTGACTTCTCAAGCTTGTTTTTTTTTGTGTTTGAAGATGTTAATTCCGGAAACTTTGTAACACCCTTTTTTACCTATTATGTATTTTTCGGGCGCCAGCTATTCTTTGCTTATCAGGGAGAATAGCAAACCTACCAAGGTAGCGTCTAGTCGAAGACAGAGTTCGGTTTTATCTAAGCTATTAGCGATAATTTGAGCAATCAAATAGGCAAACATTTAAGATAATTTATTCGGAATATATGTACAGAAAATTCCCTCAGTATGTTGAATAAAAATAACGTAAGTAATCAGCTATATTTCAACAAAATAACAGTTTTAAACTGACAGTATGAAAGGTGAAAATAAATTAATTCTATATATAAGTACAGAAAATCACCTCGGTATGTTGAATACAAATAATGTAAGGAATCAACTATCTTTCAGCAAAATAACAGATTTGAACTGACAGTATGAAAGGTGAAAATATATTAATTCAGTAAATAGGTACAGCAAATCACCTCGGTATGTTGAATACAAATAAATCAAGGAATCAACTATTGTTCAGCAAAATAACAGATTCTAACTGACAGTATGAAGGTGAAAACAAATCAATTCGGTAATCTACTCTAAAAATTTAAACAGAACGCAAGAATTCAGTTATACTTGTGAAAATAACACTTTCTAAGGACATTAACAATTACAAGTGAAATGCATAAAAATGAACTAATTCTAAATCAAAATCAATCTGGCTGCGAACGCTACTTTCTCGCAAATAGGACGCAACAAATTGTGATTGACGGTAATCTGAATAAAAATTTTACTGGCTCGCGAGAAGAGCTAAGAATAATTATTATCTACAGACGGAGGGTTGCTAACTGCCCACGTGGACAGGAAGTCCACAGAATTCCCGTAAAAGGAATGAAATCGAACTCGGAAAAATAGGCGATTTTGATGAAATTGAAATAAAGGGGTTTCGGCAATGGGGTTATTCGTTTACTCACTTTTTCTTTTCTTTCGTCGCTCAGGACACTGACGTCCGACAAAACCACACTCCGTGCATTGATGAGATAAACTAAAATCGCCACCATTGAATAACAAAAATAAAATAAACTCCTGTAAATACTGAATCTAACTGAAAACTGAACAAAAGTACCTTCTTAAAATCTATATCTAACTTGGAACTATAATCACTGAATCGGAAGGAATCTGAATCTGAACTTGAATGAATCTGCTAACCTGAATGAATCTAATCTGAATTATTATTCTAATATGGGCGCAACACCACCTTTTATACTCTCCCGGTGGGGAGAGGAAACGGACACACACAGATGTAGCATTTGTCGCCTAAAATCATCTTCGATTTCGGTTTATCGCGTAAAAACAGATTTATCGGATTCTAGCGAGGAGAAATTTATGTTTTCAGGCCTTTTTTTCTCACCGAAAAACTCTGAAAACAACGACTTCGAATCTTAAGGTGTATACAGGGGAACGGAAAATATTTATAAAATAATCGGAATACTTAAAATGAAGAATGATTTTCCTATACAAAAAATAAAAATCAATTTTCATGACAACTTATCTAAAGGTGCTGGAATAGGTGGAAATGGGCATTGAATGCCATGGAAATGTCTGGCAATCTTTGGAAGTAGATATATGCAGTAGGTACCTACTAAGATTCTGAAAGGCGGTATAGAGTGATTTTGATTGCAGAGTTGTTCAGTTAGAAATAATGATAAATAGGTCCAGTAAACCATTTATAAGGAAATTTGTAGTATTTATTGTTGATGTCACAATAGAAAAACAATGTTTAAAACTACATAGAATACATTAGAATATAATGAATTATTGATCCCTTATGATATATTACAATCTATGAGACAAGTCAAATAAAGAAGTAGAAATTGAAGTCTGAATCATAAATATACATATCATCAAAATATTCTTCCAAATAATTATACGCCCCACTCAAAAATATTATTTCACTATAGATTTGAAACAATTTATTAGAAATAATAATATCTTAGTAGGTAAGTGATTATATAACAATACATCTTGGTTCATAAAACTCGACTCAAGCTTAGTCCTCGAGTGAGATGCTCTACAGAGGGTATTAAGAGTAATATAAGCATAAAAAATAGCGATGAAAAAAAAAAGATTTCTGCTGATGCCTATTGAGCCGGCATAGCATGGCAATATGTTAAACAGAATGACAATTTTAAAGAACCATCGTTCTGGGGTGCGAGCTAGTCATTACTGACGTATGGTAATCTCAGAGAATCAAAACCTCAAGTGGAACTGTGGACCAATTTCGAGATGACTCCCTTCTCATCAGCGCAGTGTGGCACTGACAGTCTTAAAGACATAGCTGGGCATTAACTCCTTAATACGTTAATCGTTAATTAACGAAGTTAACATTTTGAGTAACGGATTAACTGTTAAGTTAACTTTTAAAAATGTTAACGGACATGTTAACTTCCGTTAATATGCAGAAGTCCGTTAATCGTTAATCCAATGGCACGGACCTCGGCGCGGCGCGAAATACAGGTTCAGACAAGTATGTGTCGAGTGACGGGCGTCACGTGGCAGCATGTGAAACAAAAACAAAACTAGATATATTTTGCCGGCGCATGTGAGTGAGATAACTGCGACGTATTTTTTTCGTTTGATCATTTCGTTACTTAGCGCCCATGCTTACAGTGACGCGTGTTTTTGTTTATTGTTATTATAAATTACTGTCAGTGATCATTTGCGTATAGAGAAGAGTGAATAACTGTAATTTAGTTAGAAAAAGTGTAACGAGCAGTGTAGTTATCAAAACCATATCATGGAAGACATGGACTTGGATTCCAGCGGTCCTGACGAGAATCCATGGCCACATTTGACTGAGTATGTGGAATTTGTATCCAGATCGGGCCAGCAAATACTTTTTGCGTGTAAGCGATGCTTGCCGAAAGATACCAAAATAAAAGTTCATGTATCAAGCCTGAATAATTTGAAACAACATGTAAGAAGGGTACACGAGTCACAGTACGTACAGTTTGAAGAGATTGTTAAGGCGGGCTCTAACCGGGGCAAGCCAAAAAGGAGAACTCATTCTGACAACAATGATGAAAGCACAAGTAGTAGTAATCCTAATAAAAGAAGAATACAACAGGGTCGACAGCTGAGCATCGCGGAATCGTTCGGAATTGCAGCTACGGGCAGCGGTGTACCCCAAGCCAAAGTGGACAAATGTATAGTAAATTTATTTGTTCAAACATGATTCCTTTACATGTTGTCGAAAGCAAGTCTTTTTGTGCGTTGGTTAACACGTTAAACCCGAGCAAAAATTCAATTTCAAGAAGAACTTTGGGTTGACGCATTACTGACGAACACATTAAATTGAAGCAACACCTGATTAGGTAAGTGAGTAAAATAATTAACTATTTTCTATTTATTTTTAACAAATAAATGTCGTCCTACGTACGTAGGTATAATTTTATTTGAAAAAGGTAAAATAATTAGGGTTTCATAAAATAGGTATACCTACGTGCATATACATATGTATATAATTCTCCTTTATTATCATAGCATTTTTAGCGTAATGTGTTTATAATTTGAATTTCAGTTTACTTGGAAAAATTGATTGGGTGGCAACGATGGCTGACTGTTGGTCAGCTCACAACTAAAGTTATTTGGGCATGACAGTTCACTGGTTAGATCCTATCACAAGAGCCAGAATGCAAGCAGTGTTAACGTGCATACGCTTAAAAGGTCATCATACATACGACGTCCTGGCCCAAGCAATGATAGATATTCACTATGAATTTCACATAGATAAAAAATCACAAGGTCAGTTAAATCTATTTTTAGTTTTTTTTATTATCGTACATATACATGTACTTACAGTGATGTGGATCGGTAACATAATCCTTAAAGTCTGACAAACCTTCGCTGCAGACGGGGCCATAAATCATAATAGGGTTAGTGCTGCGCGTGTGCGGCGCGGCACAGTGGGTCGAAACGGCTATGTGAGGGACAGCATTTTTTTTTGGAAAAATCTGTTTTTAAATGCCTTTATAGATAAAAACGAATGAGTCATTACAAAGGCGCGCGGTTTTACCTTATTTTTGAGCGACGCTAATTATATGTATAAATATGGGAATCTTTTTTTATTTTATAAGCATTACCTACCTATTTGAACTTCAATCATGTCGCAAAGGATAATTTAAAAAAAAATGTTAGAAATAATATTCCAGCTCAAGCGCGTATTGTTATCGATAACGTTTACCCCTAATTAATAAAATTACACCCAGAGTAAGACTCCGTAGTGCGCAACAGCCGACCATTTTGAATTCCATCATATGACTTTAGATTGTCATGCAGTTGACGTACATTTCAAATCGGTCGGTTGTTGCGTTCTACGGAGTCTTACTCCGGGTGTAATTTTATTAATAAGGGGTAAATGTTTTTGACCGAAATAAAGGAAAATCCAGAAAAATTAAGAAGTATTATGTGTGAAAAATTAAGAACTGCGCGTTACCCATTAGATCCGTGAGTCGAGGGCGGAACATTCGCTGCACCGCTCCGATGATTTGTTGGCCCGTCTGCAGCGAACGATTGCACAGACTATATGTAGTTAACATAATAAATGTGAATGTGAGTTTTTTAGTTTGTTGCGCTTTCATGTAAAAACTGCTGAGCCGATCGACATGAAATTTTTTACACATATTCTCAAAGGTGTTGCGATGTGCATTCGTTATTTTTTTTTCTTTTTGTAATGTAATGATCTTTATAATGAATCTGCTGTAGGCTACCTTAATACGCTGGCTTAATTTATATTTTAGGACAACCACGGATAATGGCAGTAACTTTGTAAAGGCATTTGTGCAATTCGGCTCGGAGATCGACATACTACCAGAGTTGCTATCATGTGATTTACCTAGAGTCTGAGTCTGACCTGACATTGCCAATCTTTTAAATCCAAACTCAGAAGAAAATGATGTAGAATTTATTTCTGTAGAAAACATACTGAGTGCTCCTGATCGTCTCCAGTGCAATGAAATCAATGAACAGATATTAGAAAACTTTAATACTTTGCCAGTTCACATGAGATGCGCTGCACATACGCTCAATCTGATCGCAAGCAAAGATGTAGATGCTGCTCTTCAAATAACTGTTTTCAAGACTCCCTACAGAAGTGCCTTAGCCAAGGCACGTACTCTCTGGAATCAGCAATCACGTAGTACAGTAGCAGCAGATATCATTCACGCTGAATTGGGCAGACGACTTGTCCTTCCAAATACGACGAGGTGGGACTCCCTGTATGATGCTATTGTAGTTCTCAACGGTATATTGGAAACAAAAAGGCCTTCTCTACATAGAGTTATGAGTCAACTAAAAATTCTTACTTTGAATGATCAAGATGTAACTGTAATGAAGGAGTACGCAAAGGTAAATTTATATATGTATATAGTTTAAGTTAACGTTTTCATAAAGTTGTTTTCTCTCGACATCAAATCGATGCTTATATTAAATACTTATTTACAGGTTATAGCACCTGCCGCGAATGCCCTCGATCGCATCCAAGGAGAAGCTCAAGCATATCTCGGATCACTACTTCCGACGATTGCAGCAACTGTCTATAAGTTAAAAAATATTAAATCTAAGGGCCTTGTAAATTGTACAGCTTTAGCCAATGCCTTATTAAATGGCATAGAGAAAAGGTTTGGATCACTCCTGAATGACGAACAGTGCCTACTTGCTGCGGCATTTCACCCAAAGTTTCGGTTGATATGGCTGGAAACGTATGACAGCAGTAGAATGGATGCAGTAAAAAAGTGCATGGAAAAAAAGGTAGAAGATACCTTACGACAAGAAGCAGTGGAAAATTCGAAAGATAGAGATAGTTTAAGTGGCGGTGGAAGCAATGCGAGTAACAATGATGATGACGAGGAGAAAGACTTTTTCAGTTCTGTCACTCAGTCTAAAGAAAAACCAAAGAGCTCCAACTCTTTAAAGAATAAAGCGCAAAGTCTAGTTAAAATGTGGCTGGACATGAAATCAAAAGACTCGTTCAACGATGCTGCATTCCTCGGGGAACAGATATTCATAAATCTCTTCATTAAATACAATACCGCTATACCCTCAAGCGCTGCAGTTGAACGTATGTTTTCCATGGGTAAAGACATTTTAACACCTAAAAGAGCCTCTCTTTCGGATGAGAACTTCGACATGTTAATGTTTATGAAGGGAATATGCACTTAATGCCCGACGATTAAATTACAGTGAATGAAACTACTTTCAACGGCTTTAAAACGCGTATTTATTTACTTTCAAAATTTTCTATCGACGTTTCGGTTCCCTTCCGGCAACCATTTTCAAGATGATGACAAGTTGTTTGTGTCAATATCGAATTCAAATTAGTTTTAAACTACCTACATTGATACTACAATTTGGAAAAGTTTTGTTATTTCACTAATAAAGGGCTCTAGCCGCTTCCTACGGTTTGTGCGCGACAAGATTAAATTACAGATTTGAATTATACAAGTATTGTGTTTTATTTCTAACCTGTTAACTTCCAGAACCTGTACCAACAAGTTTTATAAGTTCACAACGTAATAGAAATGCAATTTTCACATACCTATTAACGGATTAACGATTAACGTTAACTTCCGTTAGTTCTTCCGAAATGTAACGCTTTAACGTTTAACGAAGCTAACTTTTATTGTAGCGGATTAACGATTAACGAAGTTAACTATTTGTTTAACGGTGCCCAGCTATGCTTAAAGACAGGGTGCCAGTCTTAACAAAGAATGTGTTGAATTTTCCGGACATGTCCAAGAAAGAACGCCATCTACATCTTGAAGACTGGAACCAGACTCACTTTCTCTGCAGATCCATACGACAACATATCACTTCCAAATACAAATACTACCGGTGGTCATCGAATGTGTAACATTCATCAAAGTACCACTGGTGAGATGAGAGGATTCGCTCGCCTCTAAGTGATATTATGGACGGGATATGTAATGAGAAAAAGCATAATTTTGTATGTATGGTAATCTTAGAGAATAAAGACCTCAAATGCAACTGTGGACCGGTTCCAAGGTGACTGTCTCTCATCAGCACAGAGTGGCACTAACAGTGCTCGAAGGAAGCTGCCACAAAGAATGTGATGAACTTTCCAGACATGTCCCAGAAAAAACGCCACCTAGATCTTGAAGACTGGAACTAGTGATGCTTTCAACAAGATAATCGATTTCCTTGACTTAAGTTAAACACCTCAGAATATATGAAGAGGGGAGTGTATTTCTTGCAACCGAAATATACTCGTATGATTGTTTTCTGCAGTACGAAAAACCCTTGGAGCAGATCTGGAATTAACCCGCGATAAAACATTGTAATATTGCAATTCAAAAAACTAAAAACTAATGAACATTCATAGTCGATTAATCTGATAATAATTCTTTTATCCTACTCATGACATAATAAGAACTACTCAATCTCTTACTGACAGACTTGACATAATACTCTCATTTCAAAAAATGGTCCAAATGAATTCCCAAAAATTTCATGGAGTCCTCAGATATAATTTGCCTATCGGAACAATTTATTACGACCTTTTAGAAAATCTTCTTTCAGAAAAATACTCCTCTTAGAAAAATACTCCTTTTAGAAAAATAACTCCTTTTAGAAAAATATATACATTATACATTCAGTTTTCTCAACATTCAAGTGAAGCACATTTAATTTGCAACAATCTAAAAAACAGGAGATTAATGACTCCCACATTGCAGTAAGTTTAAGAAAACTCCCCACTGAGATCGCCATTGACGTATCAGGGCGAATATTCTCATGTAAGTCGTTAATAAATACTGCAGGAACAGGAGCGGTCTCAGCACGGAGCCCTGGGGAACGTATAAATGCATCTTACGCCTTTTGGGCCAAGACCCACCAACTCTCACAGAAATATCCCGATCTGACAAAATGATATAATGCATTACAAGAAGTCCGCTAAATCCAATGGCGTATAATTCATCAAAAATAATTTGTGTGAAAGTACGTCAAAAGCACGTGATAAATCAAAATATCATCTGGCAACGAATAGTCCTGTATTCAGCCTTTCATAAACGAAATTCCCGAAGGATGTGGCTCCTGTTTCAGTGGCATCCCTCTTTGAAACCGTGTTGGCTGTCAATTCCAAAAAAATAAATTTATTGAGAAATGAGACCATACGACCTAGTGAAATTCTCACTTTAAGCAACGAGATGTTAGAAAACTCGTTATATTCATTGAATTGTGAAAAATTATTACGAAACTAACATGTGATGTGAGCTTAATAATCTTCAAGATAGTTGAACGTGTGAAAGAGTCTTTACTGTTTTATAGCCTGTCCACCAATCGAAAATTTTCCCGGGTTTTGCGGAGCGGAAACCACCACAGCGCAGCCTTCTGCCATGCGAAATGCGATTTTTCAGAATGTTGTTAGTAACTAGCGACTATTGTTGTTTTACTTGCACTGAGGATATGTTGTAGTAGACGGAGATATTGTTGTGAAAACTAGTTAATAGTGAATTTGTAATAAACGAAATGTCCGATACATATGCTGTGGAAAAAATAATTAAAACAAAAAAATTCGAAAGGTAAGAAACAATTGCTTGTTTCGCTTTGTCATACTGTTATCAAACCCTGGAGATCATTTTTGTTATGCAGTTTACGGCTTCCTTGTATTTTTCAATTTTTAAACATTTCACATCGGAAATTGGCAGTCGAGAATAACTCTTGATGGTTTTTATTGATGGAAATCAAGTTCTTTCCTGATTTTTCAACGGTATTTGGTGTTAAGGTACAGTTAGAATCTTGGGATGTATCGTTTGGCAATTTCTGACTGATTTAAATTTAAACTAGTTTTAGTATATCACCAAAAATCATTTGGCAAAATATTTCGAAAATCAGTGATGGGGCGGTAAACTGCATATTGTTACCTCATTGTTTATTAAAATTCAATTCAAGAAAAAATCAAGTCTTAACGTGCAAAATTGCAACATTATTGATGTGAATTACGAATGAATTTTAAATGTTTTCAGGGCAAAACCGAAATCCTGGTAAAATGGATTACCTATAGCTCTAAATACAATACGTGGGAATCTGAAGAAAATTTTCTGGATGAATCTTCTGACACAGGTATTTTTTTTTTAATTTCATGTTCTCCAAACTTTCACGGCCATCATGATATCACTTGTAATTATTATAAAAATCTGTGTTTATCGACTCGATTTTTTATTTCGATACTTTTTGAAAATTCATTATTTATTCATTCTTTGAAGTTTAATGAGAAGAATAACGAATTAGAATTGATATCCATATGCGTTGAAATTCAAAGTACATCTGCTGAAAAACTGAAATTTTTATTGTTGTATTTAGAGGTCAGCCATAGCATCTTCGAATCTCCACAGAAAGACTCATGGTCAGATGACGAAAATCACACTTCATATGGAAAAAGGAGATGTGGTAAATATATTTTGAAATCTGCTTTCATTGTCTTCTATGGGTGCTCCTCTGATATCGTTTTTTTTTTTTCATGATTATTGTTCAGTTTCATGCCATATGGCAAGGTAAATCGAAGATCATTGAATACTCCGGAAAGAGAAATAGTTGCTAATGTGTTTGACGAACGTATTTCCCACAATGAAATACCCTCACTAGTTGAATGTAAAATGCTAAAAGTTCAAATTCAATTCTACAAAATAGGACTCCTACACAGTTGAAAGCATGGGTAGCAAATCAAATAAATAAGAAGAAAAAAAGGGAAATGAAGCATGATTGTTCAGAAGAGAGGTAATAGAAGGAAATTTCTTATTTAAACTCAATGACACACATGCATGGCTCATAATTGTGTTGATTTCAAAAATTTGTTGAATTGGTTAATTCAGTAGCATCACTTTTTACTATTTATGACATGATATCAAGTGAAAGTGTACCTTGTTGATAATAGGCGTTTTCGTAAACTTTTTGGCTTCACTCGATCTGTAACCTTTATTTTACCTTCTAAAAGTAAACAAAGGTTACGGATCCAGTGAACCCAAGTAAGTTTCCGATAACGCCTAAGGTGTTGAATAATTTTGGCTCTAGATGAAATTATTCTAAAATTATTGTAACCAATAACAATTTCCATTGTTGATTATTTGATCCCACATGTTAATGAAAGGAATCTATTGATATTAGGTATATATTCTCGTCCATAAACCAATAATTTTTTTATTTCAGCGATCATCGATAATAATCTTGTCAAAAATAAGGATGAATTGATCCCAAAAGGTAATTACAGGGCGGCCATTTGAAAACGAAACAGACGAGATTACAGACGAAATAAGTTTTTTCGATAGAAATGCTCGGACAGGTCGATTTCAGTTTCGAGGGGGACAACTTGAGATGTAGGTTACGGACGCATAGCGCTTCAACCCTTGTTACTACAACCCTCACCCCCAAATTTTGAATAGGGAAGATGGGGTGAGTGATACCTCATTTGAAAGGTATTTTTATATTGATTTCAGCACATTAATTCTTTTTGCATTTTATGCAATAGTTCTCGAAATATTCATGCGTTAGTTAATTTTATCACTTAAATTAATTTTTTGCGAATAATTGACATTTCATGCTTCCGAAACACCAAAATTTCCGTACTTGTATTTGAAATTGCAAAACATCTACCACTGGGCAAATGAAGTCATACCGTACGTGTTAATGCTACTAGGGTCAGATGTTCGACTAGCTGTTTTATTCACTGAAATCATTCTCCAACTGTACGGTATCAGAACAATTTGAAGTATTGATCTAAGAAATAAGACTTTTCAAAGTAAAGTCAATAATTTATCAAAAACTCACATCAATTAATTAAATATTAAATTTGTTCACCATTAGCTTCCATACAATGAAATAAGTTTTGTTCGAAACGATGCCGCACATTTTTCAAAACGCTTTGTTTGTTCGACATCTTGATTAAAGATTTCTATGTCAGTGGATTGGAGGAAGGAAGCCACAATCGACACAAAATGTCGATTTTTCACAAAAAAACACTACAAGTGCCATGAAAACACCACTTCATTTTCAAATACTTAGTTATGAATATTTCGAGAACTAATGCATAAAATGAGAAAGCAATTACTTTGCTGAAATCAGTATAAAAATACCTTTCGAATGAGGTATCACTCACCCTATCTTCCCTATTCAAAATTTGGGGGTGAGGGTTGTAGTAGCAAGGGTTGAAGCGCAATGCGTCCGTAACCTACATTTTAAGTTGTCCCCCTCGAAACAGAAATCGACCTGTCCGAGCATTTCTATCGAAAAAATTTATTTCGTCTGTAATCTCGTCTGTTTCGTTTTCAAATGGCCACCCTGTATAAAGTATACATTTTTTTACCCATAAACTAATCTTATCAATTCATTTGTGCAACTGTTTTCTGACTGTTATTTATTGTCTTTTTTCAATTCATGAACTTTTTTTCGAAATTTTAGATATGAAAAGAAAGCAAAATAAACTAAGTTTCAGGATATTTCTCCGTAATCATAGGATGTGAAGATGATTTAGAGAAAGAAAGTGATCCAAATAATAAGTATGTTGATTTGGCCGTGGATGACGATTCTCCCAGAAGAATTAATTCTGGCACTAATTATGAAGGTACAACTGGTAAGTTAAAATGAAATTTTGTATACAGGGTGTCCAGATGTTTCAAAAAACCAACATGTCTGCTCACAGACAAGGTAGAAAGTTCGAACAAAGTGTATTTTAAATGGCATCAAGAACTATTCCAGAATCCTTCATTAAAATGTTGTTTCTAATTACCAATCCTGAAGAAACCACCCCAATATATATTTTTTCAAATTGCAACCTTATATTTTCAAATTTTCAATTACTATTTTCAAGGGTTGAATTTTCACAAAATGAAAAACAAATTGATTTCACATGATTTTTCTTTTAATGGGGAATCGTTCAGCATGAAATGAAAAGAAAATAAGGGAGCAATTTGAAAAAATTGTCTTGGGGTGGATTCTTCAGGGGCATTAATCAGAGATATAATTAGAATGAAGGACTCCAATAGGGTTTTTCATGCCATTTAAAATAATTTGTATTTGAACTTTTTACCTTGTCTGTGAGCGGAGATATATATAGACTGTTTTGAACATCTTGGGACTATATTTTGTAATTAATTTTTAAAAGTTGTGTTTATCAAGTCATTGACGATTGATAGGAAAAATCATCAATTAGAATCAATATGCATGAATATTATTGAAAAAGCCAATTTTTATGTAGGTACATGTGAGTATTCACAAACACTCATATTCTTGGGCTTTTTTCAAATCTGCACTTTTCTCTTTGGCAAATTATGGGCCGTCCATTAATCAAGTTATGTTTTTAAAGCCAATTTTGAGCACCCCTCCTTGGTCATAACTCTTGAGGTTTCGGACTGAGGCCCCTCTCCCCTGCCCAATATCACATGTATTATTTTTTCAATATGATTCATGTTGCTTGAAGTTTCAAGTTTTTCCCTAATAACTCATAAAGTTTTCATATTAGGTATAGGGATTGCTCCCTTCCCTCTTCTTAATCTTAGAAATGAGTGAAAGAAGAAAATAGGTTGTGATTTGAAAACTTTTAAATTTTCATGAATTGCAGTTGTGCAAGTTTATGATCGTTCTACAAACACCCTGTATAAAAAATGATATAGGTTTCTTCAAAAAAAACTTTTTCTTTAGAAATATTCAGACAAATATGAGACTTCGTCAACTTTTATTTTCTTTAGAACTCATATTCACCAAAGTTATGGCATATTGCTGAAAGTGTCATCAAATGAGCTCTCCAATAAAGCAATAATTTACTGGGTGTGGCATTTGAAATAGGTAGTAATCTGTTTCCGGTTCACCGGAATTGGTAGAAATCTGGGGATATTCAAGGGAGGAAGATCATTTCAGCACCAAATCATGACTGGTTTTCCATAAATGTCTGATAGGCCATCACCGTGAACTACCCTATATTCTGCCGAAGGAAAAATTTTATTGAATTGGAATTTTTCATTTAGTTATAGTAGAAATCGTACAACCTGTAGGAAATAATTCAAGAAATGTTTTCTTCGAATTTTACCTGGACAAAAACTTGTACAATTTTGCGAGGAAAATAACCCACCATCCCTTTTTTTCAGATCCATATTCCAGTGACGATTCGTTAGAAGATCCAGATTATGTACCTGAAGAAGAATCACTACCAGGCAAGTCATGATAATATCAATTAGGTGTGGTCTTGCTTGTTGCGTCGGACGCAGCAGTGTGAACAGAATGTGGTTACTACGGCCGTTTCGATTGAGCAGTTGGTTCGTCAGGAGCCGATCACATTCTGTTTTCTCTACACGCATGAATGTGACTGCTGAAGCGAATGTAGCACTAGTAGCAGTCACATTCTGTTTCAGCCGCTGCGTCGAACGCACAAGCGAGACCATGGCTTTAGCTATAATTAGCCATAACTAGGCTTGGCATATATGTGAAATGCTCAACCGGGAAACCTCCTCCCAGCAGCGTTTTTAGTTGATTTTTTAGAGGTTATATCCAGTGGCGGCTTGTCCTATGAGGCAGGTGAGGCAGTGCCTCATCAAAAAAATTCTAAACTGTATATTTCTTCATTCCCTTTCATTATCACATTTTTCCTCAATATTTTTCCCAATCTGACGTTCCTTGTATATTCAAAACAAATCAAATCCTCTTTGAATAAACGATTGGAGGCATGCCTAACGCAGGCTTCTTTGACTGAATTAGCGTGTTATCTACTTCGATGACCTACGAGAACGTAATGGAAAGCCGTTCTAGGATTAATTCGAGGCTGGCCTCTGCGCGATCTGAGATCGTTTCTGCGATGTCCAGCTGGTTATCTGCGTCGAAGCGGTGAGAACATATCTACGGCTTTGAAGGTGGCTTCTCGAGGAATTAGAGGCTGGCCTCAGGTTTTTATTCGGGTTAATCGGGATGCGGGAAATAGAGAAATAGGTTTAGTTTTGCGTATCGCGTTTGCTGGGTATCGCGTATGATTATAATCTTTTTCAGGTGAATTTTTTCTGAACTATAAATCTTTTTTATCGAAAGTGACTACCAGATCGTGAAATGGATTCAACAGGACCTAGTAATAGTAAATCTCTTGAAATTCCTAGGGAACCTATTCGATGTACTTGTAATATTGTTAATTTTTTCATAAATAAGCAACATTTTTCGACTCATTCGTATGATGATAAATTATATTTAATTAAGGAAGTTAAGCGACCTGTTCCAGATTTGAGTAAATCTCTAGTGTCTAGTGGTGGGGTCGGTAAATCAAATCGGGGATTCCAAAATACGTGGTATGAACTAATGGAAATTCCGACAGAGTTTGGTCGAAAAGTGGTTTTAGTGATTTGAAAAATTTATCTCGGGGTCTATCACTACACAATGAAAGTGTTCAGCATATTTCATCTAATTGCAAGCTTACCGTTATGAGAAAGCAAAAACAAAATATCGCCACAGCAATAGACAAAGCGCGTCAAATAGAAATTGAAAATTTCAATGTTAGAGTGAAAGAAAATCGAAAAATTCTAAGAAGTTTAATAGATATTACGATGCACCTCTGTATTCAAGAGTTACCTTTTAGGGGGCAAGATGAATCGAATTAGTCTTTAAATCGTGGAAATTTCAAAGAATTGGTAGTTCTTGTTAGTAAATTAGACACGAATTTAAAAACCTTTTTAGAAAATGACACCAACAGTAAATCGGTATTTTCTGGTACATCTAAAACCATTCAAAATGAATTAATTGATTCGGTTGCTTTTGTTGTGAATAAACAAATCGAGGACGAAATTTCACAATCATTGTTTTTTTTTTTTCTTGGCAAGTTGATGAAACAACTGACATAAAGCTGTCATTCCCAGTTATCAGTCATTTTTCGTTGTGTAATAGATGACCAACTTGTTGAGCGCTTCATGGGATTTTATGATGTTAGTTCTGGGCGTTCTGCTGATGATCTATTTTCAATTCGGAAAATTTGACTTGCGTTCAAAATTAGTGGCTCAAACATACGACGGAGCGAGTGTTATGTCCGGAGAAGTGAACAGGTTACAAGCAAAAATTAAATCTATAGCACCACAAGCAATCTTTACTCATTGCTATGCACATGTATTCAATTTGGTTTTAAGTAATGCTTGCAGTTCAATTCAACAGGTTAAAGTTTTTTCTCAACCTTGTTAGGATTTTCATCATATTTTTCCAAATCAACAAAGCTTTCCCAAGTTTTAGAACAAATTGAGGAACACGTATTCTTTCGAATGTGGCAACTCTTCACATCACGAGCCGTTCATACAGTTTTCAATAATAGAGATAAGTTACTTGAAACATTTTATTTCATAATCAATAGTAATAGTCGCGATTTTGATGAAAAATCTATTAGGAAAGCAATAGGTTTGAAATATTTTTAGAAGATGCTCAAAACATATTCCTTTTAGAAACGTTTGTATTGATTTTTGATCAAACCGATACTGTTTTTTCTGTTTTACAAAATAGAAATGTAGACATTTTAAAGGCGAGAAATTTACTGCAAACAACATTGAATAGAATACGTGAATTCAGGAGTAACAGCACTTATTTCGATACAATTTATAGAAAACTGAATACCGCAGATTTACATTCGAGATGTTGAGACAATATTTTTTTCAAATTCTGGACATTCTAATGACTCAAATAGAAGTTAGATTTTGCAACATTGAAAAACTACATTTCTTCGATCTCTTAAAAAGCTCAAATTTCTCCAAATACCAAAAAGAATTCCCTCATCAGCTTCTCAAAGGCTTGACAACACAATATAATTTTTTTGATAAAAATCAACTGAAGAGCGAATTAACTGTTCTGTACGGAAACGATATAGTAGAAAATTGTACAAATCCCTATGAAATGTTAAGTTTTTTTCACGATACAGACTTGTAATTATGTTTGCCGGAATCTCTAAATTATTATGTCTTGTAATTGTTTTGCCAGTGACAACTGCTTCCACAGAAAGAAGTACTTTCCATTAGCTAGGACATTTAATTTTGTTGCAAAAATCTTCACTATCTAATCCAATCGCGTATAGTTATGCTTGGCTGAACTAGACAGTACGATAACAATATTATTTACTAGAAAACCATCACAAGTTTATACTTTTCATTCAAAATTAAATGTCAACAGGATTACCGAATTTAAGTTTTCCAGGATGTGAAGCAAACCAGCTGGGACACCATTGTCTGAAAACCGGGACTCTGGCAAGCCTAGCTATATCTGAAGTGGGATATTTTGTTCATGTAGGGTACTTTTTCATTTCAGAGAGAACGTTCATTGTTGATTTGATCCCATATGGTAATGAACTAAATCATGTTATTCAATCTTCGTAAAGCTATAATAATTTTTTTTATTTCAGAGCGAATTACTATTATCGATAATAGTCTTGTCAAAAATAAGGATGATTTGACCCCAAAAGGTAATACACAAATCATAGCATTTTAATTTTTTCCCATAAACTAATCATATCAATTCACTTTGAAACCATTTGTATGGCATTTCTGAAAAGCCAATCAAATTCAAAATTTGAAGATTTGCTGCCATCAAGCATTATACAAATTGATTGGAAGCAACTATATAAAATGTTACTCTATGATCCAAAGCTTCCCTCTTTTTTTGTTTCTGATTTTGCATTGGGGTCGCGATATTGGGTTGTTCTATTTCAAATTGACACACTACATATTTGCTCTTACCAAGGTATCCAAAATGATCCCATTGGTTGTTTCAAATTAAAATTACTGTTTCAAATATTTCGCTATGTTGGTTTCTGTTTGAGATTCTATGTATATGTAATTTGCTTTTTGTAGGATGTACAATCTGATGATAGCATTCCTTTTTTTGGATCTCTTTTTGAGAATATAATGGAATGAATTTCTTATAAATCTAATTATTGAAAAATTTCCTTTCAGTTTTCGGAAAAAATGTAGATAACTTCAAGAGTATGCCTGAGGAACCACTAAAAATTCAGAATGATTCATTAAGGAAAAAAGTTCTTATGTACTCCCCACCAAAGAACAAGGAAGAAATTAAAATCACCACTATTCCCAAATCACGATGCAACTCTAAAAAAATATTTCTGCATATTTTGCAAAAAACTGCACAAAACACATTAAGAAAATGTTCATTCGGATGTTAAAAAGTTTGCTGTGTTGCCTAAAGGTATCATAATAATTTTTATTTTAAACTTAACAATTCTTGACAATGTAAATGAAATGAACAAAGTGAATTTACCTTTAATTCAACCACAACTGCAAGTTTTGGTCAATTATTATATTATTATTATAATTTTAGTAAATGTTTAATTCAATGCTACTTCATGTAGAATTGATTTTTGAGGGGATAGGTTTCATCTAAAGATGCTTCAGTTTTTCATCTCTTGTAATCTTTTTTTTTTTTTTATTATAATAGTTGTTACAAGCAATCAGAAAAAAAAAATTCTATAAGCTCATTTGATGGCTTCAGAGCTGAACGCTCCGAAATGTCGTGATGAGGTCCTGTCCAGTGACAATTCCTCTTCAAGTCTCCTTCAAATCTGCTGGCCATTTTCTTTTAAGTCGCCGATCGTTCTGCAATTGAGTCAGTGGTTGTAGCAAAGTGTTTGTGTGGCTCTCAAGCTTTGTGTGATGTTTGGTGCTTTTTTCTGTTATGACGCTCTTTACATAGGGTATCTTCAGGTCTTCATGTAGTGTTTGATTTGTAACGTACCACGGGGCATTTGTTATCATTCTGAGGATTTTAGATTGGCTTCTTTGGATGATAGACATGTTCGTTGCTGGTACATCCCCAGATCTCGATTCCGTAGGTCCAAATAGGCTTTATTATAGTTTTATAGATCAGAATTTTATTTTCCAGTGATAGTTTTGACTTCCTACCAATGAGCCAGTATAATTCCTTTGCCTTCAGGTCTATTTGTTTTCTTTTTTTACTACATGCTCCTTCCAGGTAAGCTTTTTATCCTGTGTAATCCGAGGTATTTTACTGTAGGGGATTCTGGTATCTGGACGTTGTTGATTTTTACTGGTGGACACTGGCCTTTTCTCAGTGTGAAATTGACTTGTACAGATTTGGTCTCGTTGATCTTTATTCTCCATTTATGCAGCCATTCTTGTATCTGGTCTAAATGAGTCTGTAACAAGTGAGAAGCTTCTACCGGTCTTCATCGCTCGCTAGTATGGCTGCGTCGTCCGCGAATGTACCCAGTACTGTGTTTGGGTTGGTTGGTAGGTCTGCAGTGTACAATAAGTACAAAATGGGGCCAAGAACACTGCCTTGTGGTACCCCAGATGATATGGGAAAATTGCTTGATGTTTTGTCGTTCACTCTTACCCTGAATTTTCTTGTATCTAAATAGGACCTCAAAAGTTTGAAATATGTTATTGGAAGATATTTTTTAATCTTGTACAGTAGGCCGGGGTGCCAAACCTTATCAAAAGCCTGACTCACGTCAAGGAACGCTGATGTGCAGTATTTCTTCTTTTCGAGTGCTTCGTTTATGACATGGCTTATTCTGTGGGTTTGTTGCACTGTTGAGTGAGCTGCTCGAAATCCAAACTGGTGGTGTGGTATCCATTGTTCAGTATTTGGGTCTGTGTTGATTCTACGGAGGACAAGTCTTTCGAGGACGTTGGATGTGACAGGTAGCAAACTAATTGGCCGATATGAGGTCGCACTGTTGGGATCTTTCCCTGGTTTTGGAATTAAAATAATTTCTGCTATTTTAAACTGCTGTGGCCAGTGATTCAGTTTCAGTATAGCATTGTAAATATACTTAAGTAGAGTGATTCCCTTATCTGGTAACTCTCTAAGCATTTTCGGTGTTATTTTGTCAGTTCCTGCAGTTTTTCTTGTATTGAGGCGACAGAGTTCGTCCTGGACTTCAGTCGTAGTGAAAGGTTTAATTGGTGCTGTGATTTTGGGTACCTCTAGGAGTTCTCTTTCTATCTCGTTGTTCGGCAAATAGCTTGGCTTTTTCTACGTCACTTCTGGCCCAATGTGTGTTAGGTGCTGATGTATTACGTAAAGCTGATATATGCGTTGTTGGTTTTTTGGAGTTCTTTATTGGTTTCCATATTGAATTATCGAATCTGCTTAGGTTTGAGATATACTCTTGAAATGAGTTTTCTTTTAATTCCATGATTTTCGCTCCAAGTCGATTGGTTGTTTTATTCAGGGTGTTTTTGTCAGCTGGGGAGTGCGTTTGCTGCCATCTTGCTCTTGCTCTTCTCTTCTGTGCAATTAGTTCCTTGATTCCTTCAGTGATATTGTAGGTATAATTTGTCACATTGATTACAGGTGTTGCTTGTTCCACTGCATGTATAATCAGGTTGTTGAGTGTTGATAGCACTTCTTCTATTTCGTCAGAGGTTTTCAGGATTATGTTCAGGCTTACCGTCTCGTCGATATTTTTTCGATATTCGTCCCAATTGGTGCTCCTATTGTGCAGTCTGGGAATTTGTTTCTTGTGGATTATGAAAGCACTGATTGTTGCAATTATGGGAGAATGATCCGAAGACAGGTCATAGCTTGCTTTAATGTCCATGTTAGAATGAGATAAGCCTTTTGTTACTGAAGAAATCCAGCAGGTCCGAATCTTGTTAGGATCCGTCGGCCAATATGTGGGAGTGCCTGTAGATAAAAAGTTGTAGCCGTTTTCTTGTATGAGACTTGCTAATGCTTTTCCTTTCGATGTTGTAAGGCGTGAACCAAATAGGGTATTTTTGCAGTTGTAGTCTCCTCCGGCTACGAATTTGGGGCCCAGTGTTGAGAAATAGTCGTTGAAGTTTTCTTTCTTAATATTGTGACGTGGGGGGCAGTAAACTGCGGACACTGTTATTTCGAATGATGCAAGTTCTACCTTTATTGTTGTGGCCTGTAACAGATCTTTCCTATATTCTGGCAGTTCAATATGCCTTATCGAATTTTTCACAATGATGGCTGAGCCGGCGTGAGCGGTGTTATCCGGATGATTCGAGTGGTAAGTGGTGTATTGCGGTATTTTGAAGTAAGACCGTTCAGTGAAGTGAGTTTCGCTTATCAGTAAAATGTCTATAGAGTTGTGATGGAGAAAACTTCTCTTTCGTTTTTGTGTTGAAGAAGGCCATTGGCGTTCCATTCTGCTATTTTAGAAAGAATTAATTAAAGAATTTTACTGATGAGAGTGGTTAACATGTTCAACATCATAGTGTTTTGTTGAATTAGTTGTTGAAACATAATTTTGAAATCACCCAGGAATCTGTCCATTATATTAGTGATATCATGTGGTTGTTCAGGTTTGTTTGTGTTGTTGGTTGCGTCTACATAGCTCCTTGTGTGTTGCTGGGCGTGATGTGGTAGTTGGGATGATTGTTCCCGGTGACTTGGTTGTAATCTTGGAAATTGTTGGTTATTCAGAGCTGGTGGTGTTTGCTGTATTTGTGTTGTAGAGGATATGTTGTTGAGTTTCCTATTGGAGTGTTGGATGTTTTTTCTATTGTTTGCATTATTATTTGTTAATAGTTTGTGATAGAACTCGCAACCCTTGTAGCTTGCTGGGTGGGGCCCACCACACAAGGCACATGTTGCTGGGGAATCTTTACTTTTCTTGCAGGTTGCAGTGTTATGCGGTTCTCCACATTTCACACATACGAAGGGTCTGTTGCAGTATGTTTTGGAGTGTCCATATTGCTGGCACCTTGTACATTGTGTGATTCCTCTTGTTTTTATTGGAGGTTCGATTTGTACTGCTCTGTTTTGAAGGTATTTCAGTTTGTACACATCTTTATTATTTTCTGAGGGTTCTAAATCTACAAAGAAGAGGTTTAGCGGCTCTTTAGTTTGTCTATGCCTTCCATTGATTATGTTCCTTACTTTATGTCCGTTATTTTCCAGATCTTGCCTAATTATATTAATGTCTGTTGTGTAATGCAAGTGTTTGATCACTACTCTATATGCACGATCTTCTTTGGGTTGATAGGTGTGGTGAATTATGTCTCTGTCACGCATAAACTTTATGAGTTTTCTGTAGGATTCTGGTGTAGTGCTGTTTACCTTGATTGTGTTGTCTGCTAGGCATTTGGTGGTGTATTCTTCATCTTTTACAACAGCTTTTAATTTTTCTTGCCATCACTGCATAATCCACAACCCCATAGATGAATATCGGGGGTGGTTTAGGATTTTCCTTGGGCTGTTGTTGGGTTGCTGGGTATCTTCAATCGTCCTACTCAGAGCACTAAATGTATTCCGAATTTCGATGGGGTTGTAGTGCTTGCGTTTATTTTTCTTCTTTTTGTGTTTGTTGTTTTCACTACTTGCCATTCATTATTGCCTGTTGCGTTGTTTTCAGGTCCATGGGAATCCTCGCCGCTTGTGGATGACATTCGATGGAAGTAACCACTGGTTTCAGTTATTGGGGCAGATGTGCTTGGAGAATAGTTCATTGGTGTCTTCTCTGGGGTAACATTTGGTGTTTTTGTTGGGTGTATTACATGGTGAGAATCGATTTGCCATGTGTTAGTTTTGGGAACTTGATAAATTGCTTGTCCGTTCTGATCAAATCCAAGTAAGGGAGGTGAGCGATTATTTTGTATTGTGTCTGTCATCTGGACCTCCTGTATATCATTTTGGTTTGAGTTTATCGGATTCCCAGGCGTGGAGCTCATATTTAGTTCTTCGCTATCAGCGATTATCTGAAATACGGGGACACGTGGGACATCTGGCCAACTTTATCGCGTTTGTTTTGTTTCTTGTCAACATTTTCGTCAGTAGATGATTTTTTTTTTTTTTTAATGTACTTGCACAAAAACCAAGGTAATCATCTTCAGTATAAAACATTATTTGCATTTAGTTCACGCCAATTCACTTAAAAAAAAAACAGCTATTTGTTAACAAAACCTTCAAACGCCGAAGAAATTCCAGTTTCCATTACTCACCACTGATTAGTACTGATTTTTCTATCGCGCGTCACGCTGTACTCGCTTCTGCCTTATTGGGCTGTTTTGCCATTCTACCTTGTTTCCGGCTTTTTTTTTAGAAGGCTATGCTGTGAGCCTTTTGCAACTATAATGTGTGTGACGTATCTGAATGCTTCTAGTCGATTTTCTACAAATTTCAGAAATATTCTTTTGACCCTTCCCCTGGCTTTAATTTCCAATCAAAAAACTGTATGACAGCAACTGTCAGCGGTTTTTTCGCGTTTACCAGCGGCAAATCTTGACTAATAAAAAATAGTTCAGTTCGGGCATCTAAATTTTTCCTCTGGAAAAAATCGAAAAGGCACCATTCGTGCAGGTGCTTTAATCCTCTCCTTCGATTCGGAGATTTTTGCCACCAGCACTTTTGAAATATGTATGCATTACTTAGAAACGTGTTTTTATATTTCCAAATCCATCTTGCTACTCATTTTTAGAATAATCTGCTATTTGACACGTATTGCTCTCTATGAATTTGGGAAATGTCAAAATTTTGTGGCCTGCATGTTTTATCGCTGTGAAACGCGCGTTGCTACGGAACTTCCTACTAAAAATGTATCAAGTGGAATAGTCATCTGAAGAATTAGATGCCCGAATGTTATAACTAAAAAACATCAATTGAAATTCAAATTTTAATCATTTAAAGCTACTCACATTTCCCTAAGTAAATTATATTTGACCTTCAGAAAAGACTACTTTTCAAAGTAAATAATAATTCGAATTATTGCAGGTTGCAATGAATGGAAAAAAATTATTGATGTAATTAGAAAAAGAGGATGCTTTGAATACAATACTAACAAAGATTATAATGAAGGTTTTTTGATTGTGACCAGAAGGCCCAAAGACAGCTCTCAAAAAAGAGAAAGCGATTATAAAGTATGTCCTTCCTGCAAAGGCCATTACTCTAAATATTCCATAAGAAAACATTTTGCGAAATGCATACCCGAAAAGAAGGGTGATCGATCAGTTTTAATACTAGGGAAATGGGTACATGGACAAATTCATGAGGATGCAAGTCCTACATTAAGGCAAAAATTTTCCCCGTGATCCGTGATGATGAAGTGACGAAAATTATGAGATATGATTATTTGGTTATATCGTATGGAAATTCTTTATGCACCAAATATCGCCTGGAGCATAGGCATTCAATGATTAGATCGAGGTTACGACTCATAGGAAGATTTATGATTGAGATAAGAAAGATATCACATACATGATTTTGCTTCGATTTTTTCACCAGAAAGATTTGATGTAGTTATAGAGGCAATTAATGCCCTTGCTGGGTTAGATAAGATCAAACATGTATATAAAGCCCCATCAACGGCTTTTGAAATGGGTTCACAATTGAAAAAATGTGGAAAACATTAAAATATTATTTGTATTAAAAAGAGAGATGAAAAGAAAAAGAGGGATGTAGAAGATTTCTTGAAAATTTTGGAAGAGGAACTGGCTATTTGTATTAATAAAAGAGTAATGGAGAATCAACTTCAACATAAACGTTTAAAAAAAAAAGTGTTACCTTCTAATCAAGATATTTTAAAATTTTTCAAATACTTGCATGAGAAGATAAAATTTTACTAAGCAAAACTCGTAAAAAAATTCGAATTCAATGACTGGAAAGAATTGGCCTCTCTGTCTAATCAGTTTACAAATCTTCAACCAACAGAGATCGGGGTAAATAGAAAGAATAACTATTGATGAATTTGAAAGTTTTCAATCGATAAATGAGAACAATGATCCAGATGTGTTTAAGAATCTACCAGAAGAATATAAAATAAAATTTAGAAAGCACTGACGTGAGGTCAGATTGCTTTGGCGCTCTTGTTGAGCTACCTGCGAGTAAATATTCAAACCATAATAAATCTATAAGCAGTCTGATCAGGTGAACAATAGTCTTTTTCCGTACAATGGGACAATGATGCAAATATGAACGCCTAATGAACCTACCTAATGAACAAACCTATATCTCAATTCAAAGATAACTAGTAATAATTTCCCCCAAGTTTTGTCCGCTGCTTCTCCTAAAAACCTACGTCAGTGCTTTTCTGAATCTTGACAACGTCATCGACATCGAATTCTCTCTCTGTGAAAAATTTTTTGATTAATATTACGCCAACTGACACTGATAGAGGACTCCGGAATACGTCAAACGAATATCGATCTGAGACGATGAACTTTCGATGACAGCCCTGCGGAATTCATGACATTTCTCATTTTCTCTTGAGTAAATGAAAACAATTATTTAAATTTTGAAAAATCATATCTCCAGAACTATTAGCTTGTCGAAGTAGAAAGTGGTATTTTTGTATACGTCTTATAAAACTGCACCATAATTCATTCATTTGAAAAAAATTTTTTTTTTTTGTTACTCCGAACCTATTCCACCGATTTGACCGAATAACGAACTTGGCCGAGATATTTATACCTCAAACCTATTCTGAAAGTTTCAACTCTCTAACTTCATCCGTTCGAGAGTTATCGTGTTCACGGAACGGACGGACGGACAGAATCGATTTTGACCACGGATTATTCATCAGTAGGTCCAAACAAAACGATTGATACCACTTTTGCCTAAAAATTCGAAAGTCACAGACATTTGGGCAAATTGATAAGCACTCTGTTCAGGTGAACAAGAGCGCCAAAAAGGGAACAAGTATGTGAGAATAGAAATACGAGGAAAGAAATCTGGGGGAGTCCCTGTCTTACTAACAACAGAAATGTGTAACTATTGCAAACTAATAAAAGAATATAGAGAAGAGGCACAAGTACCACATGACAATCCATATCTATTTGGTATTCCTGGTAATGGATTAACTCATTCATTTCTAAGAGTATGTGTTTTAATCAGGAGGTATGCTGAAGAGTCTGATAGCCTAAGTGGCACAAAATGAAGGTAACATATTGCTGGTCAAAGTTCTTTGATGAATTTGGGGATCACTAAGTGGTGACGTAGCTAATTTTATGGGACATGCAGAGAAAATTCATCATGAGCATTATTGAATCCCCATAATTAGCAGACAAATCGGTGAAATTTCACAACTGTTGGAGTATGGCGTTGGTGATAAGAATATAAATGATGCGAATAACAATAAATTTGAAGGTGTATATAATTTCTGAATTGATTCACACAAAATGCTATTGAACAATGCAATGAATGTTTTCATTATTTCAGCTATGTCTTCAAGAATGATTGAAAAAAATGAGGAAATTGAAAATGAGCAATCATGTTTTGATGTGGAGAACACCCCTGAGATGAGTATATGGAGCTTGAAGCATACTAGTACAACTAATAAAAGTATTATGACGGGATATTTAACACTTGAATTTTTCCTAGAATTTACTCATTGTTTTCTAAATTTTAGTTAGGAAAAGAAAGCAACTATGAAAATTATATTTCAGGATGTTCAACCACAATTACAAAAAATGAAGATGATTCAGAGAATGGAAGTGTTTCAAATAATTATGTTGATTCGGCCGTGAATGACTATTATACCAGAAGAATTCATACTGGGACTAATTATGGTGAGTTAAAATAAAATTTTGTATATTGATAGTGTCAACCTAAAAAAACCTTTTGTTTTTCTGACAGTAGACAGTTTGAAATAAATTCAAAATCTATCACTGTAAACTTTGTGTTTGATTGATAGATGGCGCATCTACTCTCAATATTCTTGACTGGAATAATTTCGGCAACACAAATTACTCGATCTAGTCTTGCAGACAACGCTGTTTCTCAATATTCTCTCTATAACTACTCCATAATTGTAAATAGGTCAACTCTGTTTAGATGAAGTTGATTTGTAAATATTTCAACTTCATGCGAGTACCTATTTATTATGTGAATGTGAACATTGTACAATAAACATTTTATTTTACCACCTCTAGCTCAATCATTTGGTAACAGTCCTCTTTCAAGTAATTGCCAAAAATCTCAAGACCCAGATTTTTGAACATTTGGTCCTTCGGGCCGGATGATTGAGTTGGAATATTGTTCACATCACATCCTCCTCTCTAAAAGTTTCAGCTCAAGCCCCTCGACATGTCCACAATGATGTCAGAGAAATCTGTGCTTCCTCCAGCTGAAGAAGATCATCTCAAAGTCCCATCTCATAGGTCGAGACAGTCATCCACTTCGTCTCAAGCAGACGAACCACCTCCAAGACACAAGGTTCTCTTGCTCTAACACTCATGTCAACGTATGATCATCAATCTATCGATATTGACGCTCATATACTTTCATCAACGTTCTCTAACCAGCCTTCCTTCTACACTCACTTTCAGTTATCTTCACATCTACAGAATCTCAATCTAGCTGATCCAGAATACCACATCTCAAGACCAATTGACATAATTTTGGGCGCTGATGTCTATGGCTCCGTTGTTCTTCCTCAAATGAAAAAAGGATCTCCATCATCTCCAATTGCACAGCTCTCAATCTTTGGATGGCTCATACTTGGTCATGTGTGTCGGCAACAAGAAGATATTCCACTGTTTTACACCATTCAAGAAGAAGACCTCCATCGTCTCCTCACTAAATTCTGGGAATAGGAAGAACTTCAATCAACTTCTCAATCACATCTCACCCCTGATGAGCAAGAATGTGAAAGCCACTTCGTCTCAACTCACTCTAGATTGGTCTCTGGCAAATATATGGTGAGATTACCACTAACATCCTCTAGGGATGTTTTAGGTTCTTCCAGACAACGAGCCTTTCGATGTCTACAAACCTTGATCCGAAAATTCGAGAAGGATCCTGACTACTCTCAACTCTACCATCAATTCATTGATGAATATGATCTTCTCCATCACATGCAACCTGTTTCATCAGATAACGTCAGCTCAAGATATTTTCTGCCTCATCATGGTATCCTCAAGACTCACAGTACCTCGACAAAACTTCGAGTAGTCTTCAACAGCTCTAGTCCCACCTTCAATGGTATTTCACTACTCAACGATATCATGCACACAGGATCAAAACTACAACTTGACGTGATAGATGTCCTTATGTGGTTGTGTAAATTAAAATTTGTCTTTTCCACAGATATCACCAAGATGTATAGGCAGATTCTGGTTCATCCTGATGATTGGGATCTTCAAAGTATTCTCTGGCTCGACTCAACTAACAAAGTGAAGGCATATCATCTCACCACGGTTACATACGAAACAAGGTCTGCTCCATTTTTGGCAATTAGAATTCTTCTCCAGCTCATCAAAGATGAAGGTCCCATGTTTCCTTTAGCCATTCCTCCATTAATGAAAGGACATTATGTTGATGATATTTGCGGAGGAGCAGATACCGAACAACTCCTCGAAATTGCCAAACAACTTCAGGATCTCTGCATGGCGGTCGGCCTTCCGCTTGCAAAACGGCAGTCAAATGTCCCACATCTACTCCACTTGATACAAGAAGAAGTATCTACGTCATTTCCAATTTCATTCGATGAAAATCCAACCTCAACAAAGGTGTTAGATCTAATTTGGTACCCTCAAGAAGACTATTTCACTTTTAAGGTCAGCTCCAATCTATCTGTGTCTACAATAACTAAACGCTCTGTTCTTTCTCAAATTGCTCAAATTTTTGGATCCACTAGGTTTAGTCTGCCCTGTTACAATTAGAGCCAAGATGTTGTTGCAGGAATTGTGGCTCCAAAAGTTATCATGGGACGAACCTCTACCTCAACCACTCCAACAGAAATGGCATGACATCAGTGAAAATTTATACAAGCTGGCTAGCATAAAAATTCCACAATGGACCAATAACCAGGATGGTTTTTAGATCCAACTCCATGGCTTCTCTGATACATCTCAATTTGCTATTTCAGCTGTCCTCTACCACCTCGTTCAAACTTCGTCCAAAGAATGCAAAGTTACAATGCTCTGCTCCAAAACAAAAGTTACGCCTTTGAAACCTCTCACAATCCCGAGACTCGAATTAGCAGCTGCTCTCATTCTTATCTCGTCTCGTTAATTATGCGCATAATGTTCTAGATCTCAATATCCACTCAACAACTCTATGGACAGATTCCTCAGTTTCTCTAGCCTGGATCATCACTCACCCTTCACGTTGGAAGGACTTTGTTCGGAACAGAGTTGCAACAATCCAAGATCTAACTCCACGGGCCCATTGGAGGTATATTTCCGGCAAAGAAAATCCTGCTGACTGTGCATCAAGAGGGTTAACGTCATCTCAACTTCGCTACCATTCGCTATGGTGGACGGGACCACCATGGCTCTCCAAGTCAGAAAACTCATGGCCTCGTTGTCAGCCGGCACCGACAACTGACCATGAATCAGAAGCAAGACCAGTCACCTCAATACTCACTTCCACTACGTCAGACTACACATGGGATCTTATCTACAGGTATTTACAATTTAAATAAATTGTTAAGAATCACCTCTATTTGCTCAAGGATTCTCGCCCGACTCCAACGCAAGCTGGATCCAGCTCACCTCACAGACCTGATCTCAACTGACTTGGAAACATCTAGAATTTTCTGGATAAAGGCAACTCAAGATGTCTACTTTCCACTCGAACTCGAGGCTCTTCGATCACAGATACCATTTTCCTTCTCAGATGTATTCAGTAGACTCACTCCATTCCTCGACCATGATGGTGTAATTCGTGTAGGCGGACGAATTTCCCATTCTGACCTAGACTCAGATAGCAACAAGCATCCTATTATTCTACCTCGACTTTCTCAATTTACATCTCTAGTTATAGATGAAGCTCATCGAACAACTCTACATGGAGGTACCCAACTCACTCTAGCCACAAGTCGTCAAAGATATTGTATCATTGGAGGAAGAGCCCCAGTCAAATCCCATATTCTGAAATGTGTGATATGTGCCAGGCACCGTGGTATACGAGCTCAACAACTCATGGGACAACTGCCAGCTCCTCGAGTCCAGCCATCTCGTCCATTCCTCCACACAGGCGTAGACTACGCTGGCCTACTCACTCTCATCATGTAAAGGAAGACGATCCAAAACATACAAAGGCTGGGTTTGTGTGTTTGTCTGTTTTGCCTCCTCAGCAGTTCATCTCGAAGTTGTGAGTGACTATACGGGGCATTAGTGTGACGTCACATCATGCTCGTAACCATAGTTACGGGATCCAAACAAATTATTCTTGAGGAGTTTATAATATATTTCAATTGATATTTGATTGAAATTGTGTATGGAACTAAATCCTCAAAACAATTTTTCAATCTTAGAAATGCCTGTCGGATGGAAAATACTGGGCAACCCAAATTAAAACTGAGTTGTTTGGATCCCGTAACCATAGTTACGTGCAGATGTGACGTCACCACTAATACCCCGTATTCATAAGACTCGTTTATCTCTTCCTTTCGTAGGTTCACAACCCGAAGAGGAGTATGTCATACCCTATATTCAGACTGTGGTACCGCCTTTATTGGAGCGGACAAGACTCTCAAAGAACTCTTCAACAAGACTTCCTGTCAAAACCAGAACCTCTCCAAAGTGCTCCTCATATGGGTGGAAAATGGGAAGGGGTCGTCAAATCATTCAAACACCACTTCATTCGCATTGTCAAGGATCACTTCTTCATATTGGAAGAAATCATGACTCTGACCTCTCAAATAGAAGCGATATTGAACTCAAGACCACTCACTCGAACCTCTAAGCGATGACCCTGATAATTGTGAAGCTCCCACACCTGGACATTTTCTCATCGGTACACCATTAAATGCTCTTCCAGAACCATCTCTCGAACATCTCGACTCTCCAGATGGCCATTTGTTCAACAACGGACCCAGCAATGTTGGACAAAATGGTCATCATAATATTTGCAACGACAACTTTCCATCTCAAAATGGCACCGTCCTTGTGACGATATAAAAATTGGTGAATATTGAAAGAAAACAATTATTTTTATCTAATTTTCACTTTATTAATACTATTACACGATCGGTTTCGGTTGTTAAACCGTCTTCTGGTGTTAGGTACAGAACACCTGACTTCAAGAAGTTTAATTCAATATTCAGAATGTTTAAGAAGACCTCGTTGGAATTTCAAGAAAGCGAATTGGATTGAATTTGCTAAGAAGGTAGACAGTGATATTAGATGGATTAAACCCACTCACGATAACTATCACAGATTCTTAGGTGTTGTGAAAGACGCAGCAAAAAAGTTCCTTCCAAGAGGTTTCCGGTAAGATTATATTCCAGGTTGGTCGAAAGAAACCGATAATTTGTACAAGGACTATAAAAAATCGCCATCCCTTGATAAATGTGTAAGGCTTATGAATTCTATCAATAAAAGCCGAAAAGAGAAATGGGATAGTGTTGTATCAAAAATGAATTTTACACATTCGAGTAGGAGTTCATGGGATATATTGAGAAAATTAGGTGAAACTACTCCCCTTGCCTCATCATCATCAAAAATTGATATAAGTTTAATCGCTCGCCGCCTAGTTAATGCATCTGAATCAGTCAATATATCCCAATAGAAAATGAGGAATATGAAGTAAAAATTACAGATATTCAGAAGATCAGCTCCTACTTTAGAGCATGTGTCACATCCAATCAGTTTATTGAGTGTTCCTTTCAAGATATTAGAAAAGCTAATCCTTTTTAGAATTGAATCTTCTATAGAAAATGCTCTACAAAATTTCCAGGAGGTTTTAGGAAATATAGAAATTGTTCAGATCAGGTTCTGCTCTGAATTCTTGGAATAAATATCATTCTTTTCCCAATTTATTCCCAATTATTTCATATTTTTCACAAAATAGAATTCCCAGATTGAACTCACCTAAACCATTATGGCATAATACGTTCTTCAATATGAACATAAGTGATAAAGAATTATGGAAGACTGAGTGGAACTCTTACGAAATGTTCAATAAGTATCTCGTTACTGCTCCTTCTGTAAAAGTTCCTGGTTTTAATCTTCAAGAAATATTTGGACAGTTCTAAATCGTTTGAGAACAGGTCATGGTCGTACCAATGGCATGCTATTTAAATGGAACTCAGTTCCTAGCGCAAGTAGTGAATGTGGAGAAACAGAAGAAACAATACCTCATCTCATCAATAGTTGTCCCATATATAAATTTCAAGATGGTTTTTGGGCTATTCATGATGTTTCCAACTCTTTCTAGGAATGGGTTATAAATTTCAAACGAATATGATACGTATTTATGTTATTCAGTTCTTTTTTCTGCTTTTGTCTTTTCATTTCCAGATTCAATGTGAACACCTTGAAGAAGTCTCTGTCTCCATCAATAGAAGACCACTCTTGAAGAAAGAAGTCCCTGAAATATATTTCAGCTTATTTTTGTATTTTCACACTTAGACGGGGAGCCAGGATTTTTTTACTGGGGTTTTTTCCCTAGGCTTTTATGTCATACGCCAAATTGTATGACACCCCGTCACTAACCCCCGATCTATATGCTTTATTGTTTGCTAACTAAATATTGTCAGCCAAAAGTTCAAAAGAATATATATATATATATATATATATTTATCTGCGGTACAAGTGAGCGCAACCAATGTTAAATCTCCGGTTCAAGTGGCATCCACGGTAAAACAGCATCCGATGTACGGATGCCACTTTACCAAGTCCAAAGATCATCACTAACCGGCATAACTCATCGCCCTCTTTCGTTTGCGCCTACTTTCAGCTGGACGAATTTTTGACCTATTTTTGGGAAATGTTTATTGGAGGTGATTTTCGAACTTCACTGGACTTCCTCGTGGTGGCGCTCTGGTCGATTTCGTGTATATCGAAAGTATACCCGACTTGTCCAAATAACGCCCATCTTAGCATCCGGTGGGTCTGGCAACGTCGCAACTCTGCAGGTGTTCATGAAATGGAATGAAATTTTACGATCTCGCGTGACCTTGGTGCTCGACTGCGTTTTATAGTTCTTGGAAGTGGAATCACGATGCTAGTTCAGATTGAATATTTGCAGATGCGTTGATTCTCTTGAATCGCATATTAACAATTGGAACATATTGGAGTGGAGAATTGATATACAATTGAATATGAATCCTAGGTATTACAATTGTTCTTCTATTCAAGAGATGAAATTCTTATTATTTAAACAATAATTTGAAATTGGAAATGAAATTTGTGTGACTTTGTAGTCGATATTTTCATGTGGAAAACAAAACCCAATCTGAAATATTTTGCAATATGACATTCAGTAAGTCTTGGAGATGTTGACGAGAATTTTTGATGATACAAATCGTGTGAAATTTTTATTTAGACAATAACCACCATCTCATATTGTTCTTGCAACCAACGTTTGATAAACATCTTTTATCGTTATCAAGGCAAAATTTCACTTTCAAAAAAGCTGACAATTTCAATAATTTCCCATTTCATTTCGTGTCAAGAATGACAGAACTTTCAAATATTGTCAGCTTTTTCAAAAGCTATTTGTTATACCTTGTGAACGATGGAAGATGTCAATCTAAACGTTTTAATCAAAACAATAAGAGATGGTATTTATTACCCAAATATTCTACAGGTCTTCGAAATCCAACGTGGTTTATTTTTGACTTAATTCATTCGAGAAATTAGTTGCACTGATGATTCAATACTTGGGGAAATCATTTTGTAGGTCTATTCAGGAGGGGCATTTCCACAAAATTTGAGAAGGTGTCACAAAATTAAGTACAAACTAGACGTTTATGAGAGACTGAGTCTATCTGAAATCTGAACACTGAGATTATATTATTATTCGTTATACTCTCCAGACTTAAGATATTCTCGAAATCTGGAAAATTTTGTCCGTCCGTGAGCACGAAATACCTCAAAACGAAACGATCACTGTAACTGAATAGGTAGGTCTGTCGGTTTGAATATCTGGACTCTTGTTTACCTGAACAGTGTATGCTCCAATTTTTTCGAATATTTGAAATTTTCGGATTTTTTGTTACAAGATGTATCAAAGTAGGTAGCTTAAAACGATTTCATCCGTCCGTGAGCACGATGACTCTCGATCAGAAAGAGCTTGAGAACTGAATGGGATGGGTAAGAGGGTTGTAATATCTCGGCTTATTTAGTTAATCGGAGAAACCTGCTCAGTAGTTTGAATATTTTTCATCAAGCTGTTTCGTTATCCTCACTAGTTCTAATTTGAACATACAGGGTGAGCCATCCATAACTTTGCAGCCTGAGTTTTGAGCTTTGGAATGTAAAAACGAAAAAACGCTCGGAGTAGGTCAATTTTTGTAGAGAGGAAAAAAAGTGAGTTCAAATCACTACCCCTCTGGTCGCAACCCCTAACAGCTCTCGTTCTTAATAGGAAAATGGGTCGAGCAGCTGACAGAAGTTTTAGGACATTTCGTCAATGACTCTGCTTCAAGTACAATAAAAATGGAAGAAATGTATTGGGTTCCTCGTACCACAGATAATCCTTTATGAGATGAGATTGCTCAACGAAATAAACGAACATGACTTTGATCACCGATTACAATTTTGCTAAACAATGGGTGATACGATAAGTAATAATCTGGACCGCCATTTTGACTATCTGCTTCTCCAATGAATGCTCTTCTTATTCGAATGGATCTATAAAAGTCACAACTGTCCATATTGGTCTTATACCTACCCAAGACTAAAGAGAGATTCACACTGCATCCTGAAAAGCTGAATGTCTGGGTCGGTATCGAGGTCGGTATTTATGGCGACAATATTGTGGGCCCTTTTTCATGCACGGCAATCTCAATGGTGATAATTACTTAGACCTCTCAGAAAACAATGGATTTGTAACTGTAAGCAATAGCACGGTTATTTAGGATCACGTTTAAAAAAATCACTGCAAAATTGGAAAATTTGTGACTACAAATCTTAAGGATGTAGTGTAGGGTATCAATATTCAACATTTTCAAAATTATACAATTATATAGTTTTTCTTTTTATTTTTGCTAGAACTGGTCTAACCTAGCATTTCGCCCTGTAACCGCTTGACGTTGAGTTTTTAGGTCATCACATTAAGATGAAAATGTCGAGCTTAGTCAGCTTGACATACAACGTGAAGACAAGTTGAATTTCCTAAACGATAAGAACTGACTGCTCATTTTGAGGGTATATATGAAGATATTTCAGTATTCTCTTTATGTAATGTATGTTTTTTGATCAGAAGCATAATTTAAAATAATTTTCATATATTTATTTTTTTACAATAAAAGGAAAGAGATCGAAGTTACTCTAGAACTATTTCATGATTCATCTAAACGTATTTTATATTTCTAGCATACAGGTTCTTTTTAGCGTTATTTGCCACTTAAATGCCATAAATGTCTCCTATCAGTAGTGTTGGAGGAATATGGCAAAATGTTTTAGAATGAAATATTTCAAATAAGTAGGGAAAATTTGGAATTATAATAAATTATTTTAAATTGATTGCATTTCTGTTGCGATTTGAATTTGATTGTTTGTCTTAATCAAGTTTAATATATAAACAAATTTAAAATATTGAATTATTGTTTGGGCTATAACCATCATCTCTTGTTTTGTTCTCTCCAACGTTTCGACAGACATCTTCTCAAGGCAAAATATTAGCTTTTAAAAAAGCTGAGTTCAGAAAAATTATTCAATCTTTCAATTTGAAAACGTCAAATTGACAGATTATGAGAACTAGATAAAATTGAATTGGGACTTATCGGTGGTTTGAAGATTTCTTTAAGTTATTTCGAACAATCAGCGTCCAAACTTCCGCTAACTCAATTGATTATATACTTGAGGGATCGAGAGCGATATTCATGTTCGAAGTGTAACTTAAAGAAATCTTCAAACAACAGATAAGTTCCAATTCAATTTTATCTAGTTCTCATAATCTATCGATTTGACGTTCTCAAACTGAAAGGTTGAATAATTTTTCTAATCTCAGCTTTTTTAAAAGCTAATATTTTATCTTGAAAACGACAGAAGATGTCTGTCGTAACGTTGGAGAGAACGAAAACAAGAGATGATGGTTATAGCCCAAACAGTAATTCAATACAAGTTTCATCATCAAAAATTTCTCGTCAACAAATTTAAAATACCCAGACAAAGGAAGGGTAGACTTGGATATCTTTTGATAAAATGCTCATTCTTTCCTTTTTCAAAATCTCAAGAAATTTCTCCATATAATGGAGATTTCATGTGAAAAACATCAGGCAAAAAAAAAGAATTTATTTGGGCGAACGAATATTAAGTTCTTGGTTCATTTTTGTATAAACTGCGTACATTCAATTCAACGAACAGAAAACCTATTTGAAAGAACTACATAATAACTTACATAAAAAGGATCGAATGTGACTTTTGCAACTCAAACACTTAAGAACCAAAACAATGATGAAACTACATGAAATTAAAAAAACAGAAACATCAAGAAATATCAAAAGAAAAGATAAATTTGTAATTTATATATATTGCTCGAGCGATCCCACATCTTATTTCAACATATCAATTGATATTCATTTTCTAAATTAGTAGGAGTATTTCAATCGGATCTCATAAAATTATTCTTCGTGGAATCAAATGACCCTCTGAATATTTCCCAACATTACGATTTTTTATGGATTGTGGCAACGTTGCATGATGCCCACTTGAATGAAAAAACAGTATACGGGTATCAACTGAGACCAAAAGTGGAAAAAATATACGGATGCAAAGTGATATCATAAGTGGGCCGGACGTCAAGACATACCGCAAAAGAAGCGCCCGATATACACGAAGTATATACGAGGATTTCATACCACACCCTTTTTGGGCGGATGTCGGTTAGTTTGCCATCTGTATATATATATATATACCTTGTCTGTGAGCGGAGATATATATGGACTGTTTTGAACATCTTGGGACTATATTTTGTAATTAATTTTTAAAAGTTGTGTTTATCAAGTCATTGAAGATTGATAGGAAAAATCATCAATTAGAATCCATATGCATGAATTTTATTGAAAAAGTCAATTTTTGTAGGTACATGTGAGTATTCACAAACACTCATATTCTTGGGCTTTTTCAAATCTGCACTTTTCTTTTTGGCAAATTATGGGCCGTCCATTAATCAAGTTATGTTTTTAAGCCAATTTTGAGCACCTCCTTGGTCATAAGTCTTGAGGTTTCGCACTGAGGCCCCCTCCCTGTCCAATGTCACATGTATTATTTATTCAATATGATTCATGTTGCTTGAAGTTTCAAGTTTTTCCCTAATAACTCATAAGTTTTTGGCGCTCTTGTTCACCCCAACAGAGTGCCTATCATTTTGCCTGAATGTCTGTAATTTTGGAATATCGAGCCAAAAATGGTCTCAATCAAGTTAATACTTGAAATATTGTTGAGGAAGGCTGCAACAAAACTGCTCGCAAAAATTCGCAGAAATCGTCACGCTAGAAAATTTTTAAAATATTCCCAAAAAAAAAATTTTTAATCCTCACTATCTCATAAGATAATTTTCGGATTTCAATGAAAATGCGTGAATATATTGAGGTGATCGATATCTTACTTAGCCTCAAATTTCATTGTCGTAGCTCTTTTCCATCTAAAGATATGATCATTTTTTTCATTTAATCAAGAGAAAAGAGAAATGACATACGTCCCGATTATTTTCTTTGAACTATGGCCATCACAGATCGATATTCGATTGACAAATGCCGGGCTCTTTAATCAGTGTCAGTTGGCGTAATATTAATCAAAATTTTTCATAACGGGAAATTATCGAGATAGAATTCAATATCGGTGGCTGAAATAATATACGTTGTCAAAATTCAGAAAAGCACTGACGTAAGTTTTTAGGAAAAGGAATTATAGCTTGGGAAAATTATGAGTGGTTATTTTTAATTTGAGATATAGGTTTGTTCATTCATTAGGCGTTCATATTTGCATCAGATTGTCCCACCTGATCAGAGTGCTCATAGATTTGTTCTGGTTTGAATATTTACTCGCAAGTAGCTCAACAAGAGCGCCAAAGCAATCTGACCTCACGTCAGTGCTTTCTAAATTTTCATTTCAGGTATAGGGATTGCTCCCTTCCCTCTTCTTAAACTTAGAAATGAGTGAAAGAAGAAAATAGGTTGTGATTTGAAAATTTTTGAGTTTTCATGAATTGCAGTTTTGCAAGTTTATGATTGTTTTAGAAACACCCTGTATATTTTTGGTTCGAACCTCAAACAGTCGCACAATACCATGTAATGGCAGAACCAAAAATGAAATAGGTTTCTTCAAAAAAAACTTTTTCTTTAGAAATATTCAGACAAATATGAGTCTTCGTCAAATTTTTTTTTCTTTAAAACTCATTCACCAAAGTTATGGCATATTGCTGAAAGTGTCATCAAATGAGCTCTCCAATGAAGCAATAATTTACTGGGTGTGGCATTTGAAATAGGTAGTAATCTGTTTCCGGTTCACCGGAAGTGATAGAAATCTGGGGATATTCAAGGGAGGAAGATCATTTTCTCAAACCGCAGGATGTACATTTTCAGCACCAAATCATGATTGGTTTTCCATAAATGTCTGATAGGCCATCACCGTGAACTACCCTATATTCTGCTGAAGGAAAAATTTTATTGAATTGGAATTTTTCATTTAGTTATAGTAGAAATCGTACAACCTGTAGGAAATAATTCAAGAAATGTTTTCTTCGAATTTTACCTGGACAAAAACATGTACAATTTTGCAAGGAAAATAACCCACCATCCCTTTTTTCAGATCCATATTCCAGTGACGATTCGTTAGAAGATCCAGATTATGTACCTGAAGAAGAATCACCACCAGGCAAGTCATGATAATATCAACTAAGCCGTGGTCTTACTTGTTGCGTCGGACGCAGCAGTGTGAACAGAATGTGATTACATTGAGCAGGTGGTGTTCCTTTTGCGGCGCGCCCATTGGGCGACTTTTTCGTCGACGGAGGGCTCGTAGGCCCCTCTTTTGCGGCGCGCCCTGTGAGCGTCATTGTCGTCGACTTGATGGACTTGGGTTTGCTAGTAGCTTTAACACCTGCCTTGACCCTAGCTGAAGTCAAGGGGGTGGTTCTCCCAGTCGCCAGATTTCGACCTGAGGGAGCCTGAGATGCACTCTCCTCCTGCCGGCCCTGCATTTCCGAATGCTGGAGCTTTAAGTCTTCAGTTTTCTTTTCCATAAAACCATTCATTGCGGCTAATAATAATTTAGACGTAGGTAAGTATGTTTCTGATAGTAAAATAATAGTAATTCTTCGAAAGAAAGAAATTTATTCAGAGTAATGGGACAAAAGAGTTGAATCAAAAAACTGTAGTGATTATTTGAAAAGCAATAGCATTAATGAAGAATAATTAAAGTTTCTGCATCGAATAATATCAGGAAAAACTGTTTTCTCATTTTTACTAATAATTCTTCAATTGAATGCATCAATAGCATCTCCCTCAGGGTCATCTAGATCCCATTCGTCTTCATCGACATCTGAGTTTATTTATATTCTGTTTATCAGGTCAGAGACATTTTCACAAGTTATGCCGTTACACATTTTGCAGAACCTTGTACATTTCAGTCCTGCTTTTTTGCAACAGTAGCGAGAAGTATCACATTTTCCATTACAGCTGCAGAATATCTTAAACAAATGTGAATAAATAAAAACAAGAATAAGAGTGAATTTCTGAAATTTTTTAAACTAATAAAACTAGGGTGTGAATGAATTTGATCACATTATTCAATAATTCCTGTGGAGCTACTGCTTTGGTCATCATTTTAGGAAGTAGCATACAATGTGATCTATGCCAACCCCAATGTTCAGGTTTCAACGACGGTCGTCCTAGCTAAACCTGAATTTGATAATAAACTCGTCTGGTGTGTTCAATCAATGCTGATTCTGTTGGAGGAAGCATTACTAGGGGTGATGTTTTCCTAGTTCCTAAAACTGGGGTTGTGAATATTTTATATCTCGGTTCACCGATGCTTAAATTTTCCCCACTTGTGTTGTACAGATATCTGACTATTTTTTCCGCAATAGGATAAAGCTCTCTAATACTTTTATCTTCTTGATAGAAAATCTGCACTGATTCCTGAAGATCGGGATTTCTCTATAGTAAACGTATTATTTTATTCTTTCCATGAGTGTACATAGCACTAGTAGAATCACATCCAGCAAATGCATGTACGAATAAAATAAATGGATTCAATTCACGGTATTGATATGTTGAATACAAAGTATTTCCTTTCGATCCTGGAACAATTTTGTAGAAAAATATAATGCTGTGATCTGGTGTAAGAGATTTACGTCACTGCCAATCACAGCAACCGATTCTGGAATGTTCTCTTTCAGAGAGATTACTGCCATTACTATATTTACGTCGGCATCTTTTTCTGCTACATTTACTTCTATAATATGTTTTCGTAGATAATTGGACAGTATTTTGATAAATGTATATTTATTCCCAATATTTGACAAAAAATTTTTTGTGTCATTGTTACTATTTTGTCTTCATCAATTTGTACATCAGGGGCAACAACTTTTTCTTTTCGGCGGAATCGTTCATACGATTTTATTCCGACGATTTCATCCGAATAACCGCTAAATACAATTTTACAATTCTGTCCCAATTTTTTCAATATGAACGATCTATATATTTCTAACACATCTACGAATCTCTTACTGTGGGGCCATAGAGCTTGGTGTAATAACCATCTATATATAACATATATCATACCAGTAAGCAAATATTGTGATTGAAGATGCGTTGAGAATAATTTATAGAGGTCAGAGTTACCAGTTTTTCTTATTAATCCATATTCGTCGAAGAGAGATAGTGGATATGGCGACAATTCGTAAGGAATTGCCTCTTTTTTCCTTGATTCATCGTTCTGATAAAGAACGAACATTGTCTGCAGCAATGCAGATGAGTCTATAGAAGATGTACCTCCAGGAATACGAATTTTATTCTGGCTATCGCATAAATTCTCAACTTTATATTTTGATGACAAAGTCATATTCCACATTTTTTTTCAACGATTGCTTCCATTCCTATGCGTCCTTGAAATGCCATATGACAGTTTATATAGTCGCACCCAATAACACCTTTAGAAAGAGACATCAGACAATCTCTTTTCTCAAAAGGATTATGGCATTTTAGCCAAAATACAATTTTTTCTATATCTTCTTTATCTCTCTTCATACGACTTTCAGATTCACTATTCGCTGTTCTCAAATCAGCCTATTCCTCCAAACATTCCATGACGTCAAATGCCGATGGCATCCCCAAAAGGTAACCAGCAACAACACTGGGTGTGACTCCTCTACCATGCCTTAAATCGGTACCGAAAAATCTATTTAGTGTTTGTTCTATACACATATCACTCCAAGCTTTGTATGTTCTGAGAATAGTGAAATATCCTTTTGTGAACCTCTCGAATTCTAATGTATCCATCGTTGTTTCCAAATGCATCATATCCTATAAGTACCATTGAGCACTTTTGTGCTAACATTTTCATGACACTGCTTATGTGCAAATCTCAATCTCCAATGCGTTCTACTTCGACAAACTGGAGTAAAATAATCACGATCTTCAAATATTGAAGTGTTTCCTCGAATTTCCGAGTTGAACATACTATCATTGGGCCAATATTACAGTCGCCCAAAGTAGGAGAATTTTCCTTCTATTTTTCGAACATCATTTTCACTTGTTTCTCAATTACATCAGTCGCAGTTGTATTGTTTGTTTTTCAAAATATGAATTCCTATAGCAGTGCAAGTTAATATGTGAGGACGTAAAGCTTTGCTGAAAGCCCTTCAGACATTTTCTTCACTGATTGTGCAGCGTATGAAGTAGCCCAAAGATCTTTCAAACCACTCCCATCCATGATAAAGCCAATGGCGCCCATGTATGACATCAATAAATGGAACCCTTCTAATCTCACAGCAATATTCCTAAATTCAGGATTGTCCGACTGCACAATGATAGAGTTAGCTTTGAAATGAGGAGGCTGATCGAATGTCACAAAAGTTGTTCTACTTTTATTTCTCTTCGTTTCTTCAACTGCATAGAACAAAGCTGTGTGTAATGTGGTTAAACTGGAAGGTGGTGCATTAATGAATGGGAGACAATTAACATGCGATATCATATATGTAACGTCTCGTGATAAAATTTCATGAAAACCCTGCCATGTTGGAATATTTTCTATTTCGAGAGATTTCGCACATAAATACGCAACATATGATTTTGGAACTTCAGGTTGTACTTTTATTTTTAATAAAGTTTGGATTTATCAACGAACTCTTCATTTCATCAGGATTCCTGTAACTGAATGGTATCAATTATATCTTCTGTTGTGAAGCTAAAATAGAAGCAGGTGGCATTTCCATCAGCCTTTTGGAACCTCCTTCATATTCAACATCATTTTCTAGTGTAATGACTTTAATACCCCCCAAACAGTGAAATGTTTTATGACCATCCGACGTACTTACATTGTGATCTGTGTTATCAAAAACGAATTGAATGAAAGAGTTTGGATGCGTTAATTTTGCAGATTACCTAATAACGAAAGCTTCATACAATTGAATATTGTGGTATGAAGCCGATACTCCTAATTTACTCATCATGTCAATTATCAAACGACAACTTGTTTTTCTGTAGACAGAAGTTCCTACAGCTAACTGAAATTTGGAAATGAATATTCTTGAACGAACAATGGAAATTATGGAATGTGCTATTGTATCACGTTTTACATCTTTCCTTGCACTACATTTTGAATCTAGTAAATGGAATAGGGGAGTTTTCAAACTTTCCGGAATTTCAGATATAGTGCTATCCAAGAATTTACTTGAGAGGGGATAAATTTCATAGTTATAATCTCGTTTTTTTTTATATCAGCTACAACGATTTGACTAGCTAGCCGTAAAATTAAATTTTTTTGACAATTACTGAGAGAATCGGGATAAAAAGCCAATCTTTACTAAGCTCCATTATATTGGGAAATTTGTAAAAAAAAACCGGTTGCTTCCCACTATGTTGTTCGATGATAATGACATTACTATGTTTCTCTTTAAATTTTTTTATGAAAGTATTATTGTTGAGAAAGTTTTCCCCCATAACTAACTATATAATAATCTGTTCTTGTGAGTATTCAAAAAACGAGTTATTTGAGAGAATGAAATTTTGGTGGGGCAATTATTCATTTCAATGCGTCACTGAAATATCAATTTCAAACTAATGAGTTTAAACCCAATGATTACATGTTATTGATATCCCAAGCGAGCTGTTATTCTAATAGACCAAGAATTTCAAATCACACTCTCCAGACAACTTGTGCTGAATCCTACCCTGTTCTAGAACTTCAGGGGTGCGTTCAGAATCAACGTCCGACGTCGCTCGGAGATAGGCCACTCTCTCACTAAAAGGTATTTCAAGCGACGAACCAAGAGTAACCGGTTATCTTTGGTCTTTTGTGGTACATACCTTTGCATTCAAGCGGTTTGGGTTATAGATCCGTGACGTCATGAATCAACCTCAATTTGATCGAGAAATGTCAAATCAAACCAAAATCGTAACCCTGCTCGAGAGCAGGGTTACGATTTTGGTTATTAGAGCAAGTAGGGTTAGATGTGTATAAACATCAAAATAGTAAACAATAGCAAGGACTTTGAATTATTTGGAAGTTGAAAACTGATCTTGGTAGAACCGAAAGACTATTGAATATTTCACAGAGATAATTAATAATCCAAACTACAGCAACACGAATTCTATTTAATGAAATGGAAGTTCAACTCCAGGTAGGAACTAAGGCAATTTAAGATAAAATAATACGCTCTTCCTAAATTCACAGGTTCAAAAGAAAACTTAAAGAACGTGGGTGAAAAGTTGTGTTGTTTGGATGGAAAGAACTCATCAAAAATGGGACCACAATGTAGAGTTTCTTTAACATAATAAAAACAGAGCAATTATGAAATACAGTTCTTGAAAGAAGGAAATACTCAGGATCTAATATAATCATGTGCTTCTGAATAATGTTGCTGAAAATCATGTGGAAATCGTAAATTACAGTTCAGTAATACAACTGGTCTGTCAACTGAAGGTGCGTTGAAATGAAACTTATAAATCCAATGATTTTCTTGAATTTTAACTTTGAAGGCTGTAGGTATTTGATCACAATTTGCAACGGCTTGCACCCCTTTTTCGTACGCCCCTGACTGGAAACGATTTCGCGATGCCATGCATTACAGAAGATGTATGTGCTCTATGCTTATTTCTGTGTTCCGGAAGCTAACCTCTATCGGTGACCTTCAGCGATTTCTGTTCACGTTCTGTTTCCACGTTCATATTCTGAAGAAATTAAACAGATCAATTTCTAAGAGTAACTTTTCTGAGTTAAATATCTGCGAGAAGTACGTGATCATTCTCGGTAAGTGAATATTCCCTCCCAGGAATTGGAATTTTGGTGTTTTCCGGTTATTCATGTGAGGGCACGTTTTTATTTTTACTTTAGCTCGATTAACTTCAGGACAGAACTCCTTCTCGGTTTAATTTGTTGCTCTGATGTGATTTTACAATAATTCAGTTTATATTTGTCTAAAAGAAATCGAGAGGAGCCCTGTTATATATGTCTTTGTATTTTCTAATGCTCTCTTGTTCACTCTAATATAGCTCCTCCTGGGGTTAAATTGCATCTTATGACGAAGCCAAGAACATCACAGTTTGATTTTGAGATGAGTTATACCATAGGCTGTTGAGCTGCGTCCTTTCACTGGATTGAGCACTGTTAATTTGAGCTTGTGGCATGGTCACCTTCTTCGACTGAGATGAGAATTGCATCGTATCAAGTGGCTGTCTGAATACGATAGAGAATTCGTGCAGAAACCATCTACATGCACTGATCCCTTGGCATAGAACATCTTCGTGGGAATTCACCTTATATCTGGAAAATTGGAGGATGCGCTTGGAGGCTCGACAATTGTTAAGATAAGTCCCTAATGTGTGTTGTACTTGGGAGATTGGACATTTGACACAATTTTGTAATTTAATATTGTATCTTTTTATTGTACTCATTATATTTGTCAAAAACCGAGGGGAGTTTTGTTGCTGGGATAATCAAGCCCACCCTGAGAAAATTAAGAGTAGAGTCTCATGCTCACCATCACTACTTAACGTGGCAATTAGTACGTTACACATTGGCGCCCAACGTGGGGCTCGAGGAACCTGGCAACAAATTAATCTCACTTATAACAACAAAACCAGTCTCTCATAGTATTTCGTTATCTACATTTATATATTTTGCTATTGCATGTGTTGATGTTATCTACCTTTCTGTTTACTATTATCACGTGCCTTAACTGTTATCATTTTGTGCTTTTTTAACTCAATTATTATCTTATATCTAAAAAAATTTTTGAAGTCATGAATCCGGTCTCCTTAAAGAGTCATGAACTCTCTTATGAGGTTGCGATACGCTTGGGCAGGGATGACAGGAGAACCGTTGAATTTAATCGTAAGATTTTGAGAGGTCTTTTGGCACAAGCAGAGAGGGATGGAGGTCCTTCTGAGTATCGGAGTATTTTTCTGTAGAGGATGACTTTCATGAGCTTTCTCTTTCGATTTCCGATTTAGAATCGAAGATATCTAAATTAACTCATAAGTCTGGCCTTGCCGATTTGGCCAAAATTGAGGATAGGTTATCTCACTGTGCTGGTCGCTTGAAACGCATTTCACTTGAGGACGACACCTTGGAGAGTCAAAAGCATGACATTAGGCTTAAGATTATTGATTTAGAGGCAGATTTCCATGACCACAAGCTCTCGACTAAAACTGCTACCTCCGTTCTTTCGGATCCTGTCACTCTAACTTCTCACTCTTCCTCTTGTGTACAATCATCTAGTAGTAAAGTGCCTGTTTATAAATGGAACATCAGAAAATTTTCTGGAAAAGAGCCACTCATACCATTTCTCGAACTTTTGGATACTTTAAAGATCTCTCGTGGCTGTTCTGATGAGGACCTATTTGCCTCGGCTTCAGATTTATTTGAGTCAGATGCCTGGACTTGGTGGCACAATCACTTCGTTAGAAAATCTTTCAGCACGTGGTCGGAAATGGTGGATGCGCTCAAGGATGCTTTTTTGCATGCAAATTATGATCAGGTTCTACTCGATGAGATAAAGTCGAGAAAGCAGCGTTCACGGGAAAGTGTTAGTGTTTTTATATCCTCGATGGAAGCTCAATTTTATCGTTTAAATGTTAAAATTCCTGAGATAGAGATGGTTAGGATTATTAGATCGAATTTGCTACCGGACTATGTGAGGGCATTGGTTTTGAGAGATATTGATACTCTGTCTGATCTGACCTCCTTGTGTAAAGAGTGGAAGGGTACTCTTGGGTTGAGCACCGTGAAGTCTCGTGAAGTTTCTCAGGTTAACTTGATTACATGCTGGAATTGCGACAAGACTGGACATAAATATTCATCATGCGTGAGGCGTCGGAATATATTTTGTTATGGCTGTGGAGCCAAAAATCTCATAAAATCGAGGTGCCCTAAGTGTTCAAAAAACGCAGATGCTGGTCACGTTATGGCAGAGGGCGTGATTCCGCATTTAGACCCTGCCAGAAGTCCAGGTCCAAGCGGCACAACATTGTAGGTACATTTGATCGTGAGGATTTTAATGATTGGTTGCTGAAAATCAAAGCCTTCTGTTCAACTGAGAAAGCACATCCCTTAACTTCCCAGCCAGAGCCTCTTACTCATTCTGTGTGTCCCTTGATAGAGAGAGTTTTTGATGATAATAGACCTTATCTTAGAGTGAAGATTTTTTCTGAAAGTATCTTAGCGTTATTGGATAGCGGTAGTAATGTGTCAATTATTGGTTCACCGTCGTTGTTTTTGCTGAAGAAGTTGAATTTACCTTTGAATTATGATGTTTCCTTACATGTCACCACCGCTGATGGAACTTTGCAGAGTACTCTGGGTTATGTTACTCTGAGTATTGAATTGGATGGTGTCTCGAGACCTGTTAGGGTGTTAGTTATTCCTTCCATTTCTCAGGAAATGATTCTTGGGATGGATTTTATTCAGACTTTCAACCTTAGTCTGAACTTCACTGATTCCTCTTATAATTCTTCAGTGCTAAATTCATCTGCTGTTCGTGTGATTAGACCTGCTGATGCCTTGACTCCGGCTCAGAGATGTAACTTGGAGGAAGTCATTGATCAATTTCGAATACTTGGACCGAAGGATAAAATAGGTAGAACTCATCTTCTAACACACTCCATTAAGACGGAGGGATCTCCGATACGTCAGCGTCAATATCCCCTCTCACCTGCTATGCAGTCTGTCCTCAATAGACAGATAGACGAGATGCTAGAACTCGATATCATTGAGCCTCTTACCACTGTTTCTCCTTGGTCGTCTCCTCTTTGGTTGGTGAATAAGAAGGATGGATCATATAGAGTTTGTTTTGATGGCAGAAAGCTGAATTCTGTTACCCTCCTGATTCATATCCAATGCCTTTGATTGAAACTATAATTAGTAAGGTGAGCAATGCCTCCTTTTTGTCCTCAGTGGATCTGAAGTCTGCTTTCTTTCAAATTCCTCTTGATGATGAGTCCAAGTTGAAGACTACATTTGCTGTTCAAAGTCGTGGTCTCTTTTGTTTTAAAGTTCTTCCTTTTGGTCTGAATAATGCCTCCCAGGCTATGTGTCGTCTCATGGACATGGTCATAGGTTCATCACTGGAACCGTATGTGTTTTATTATCTGGATGATGTAATTATTGTCACCCCTGATTTCGAGACCCATGTTAGAGTGTTGAAAGATCTTGCCAACCGTCTTAGAGAAGCCAACCTTACTGTCAACTTTGAAAAATGTCAGTTCTGTCGTCCCTCACTCAAATTCCTGGGATTTTTGGTGGATGAGCATGGTCTACGAACGGACCCTGATAAGGTTAGATCCATTTTGGAATATCCTGTCCCCACTAACACCACTCAGATTAGGCGATTAATTGGTCTCATTGGATATTATAGGCGATTTCTGAAGGATTTTTCTAGTGTCTGTTCTCCTATTTTGGACCTTTTGAAGGGTCGTAGGAAGGGACAACCTGTGCAATGGACAGATGATGCTAACACTGCCTTCATAAAGATAAAGCAGTTGCTCACCACGACTCCCATTTTGGCCAGTCCGGATTTCTCCAAGCGCTTTATTCTTGCTTGTGATGCCTCAGATGTTGGTGTGGGAAGTGTACTCTTTCAGGAAACCGATGGAGTTGAACATCCTATAGCATATTTCAGCAAATCCTTGTCAAAGTCTCAGCGAAACTACACCACGACAGAGAAGGAGCTTCTCGCCGTTCTACTTTCTATCGATCGATTTCGCCCTTACATTGAGGGAACTGAGTTCACGGTGATAACAGACCACTCCTCCTTGCAGTGGCTACATTCAATGAAAAATCCCTCTCCCAGAATTGCTAGGTGGATGGTTCGATTATCTTGCCATCGCTTTAAGATAGTCCATCGGAGTGGCTCCTGAATACCGTTGCTGATTCCTTGTCGCGAATCCCTGAGGTGGCTGTTCTTGATCTTGGTACCTTGAAAACAGATAGTTGGTATCGTGACATGTGTGACAGAGTTGGAAGGAACCCTGAGTCCTTTCCTGATTTTAGGGTCTCTGAGGGTGTTTTATACAAGCATATTATGTGTAGGTCCAGGTTCTCGGATAACTCTCCGGAATGGAAAATTGTGGTTCCGACGGCGAACAGATTGGAGCTTTTAAAGAAATATCATGACGATCCCTTGGCTGGACATTTTGGTGTTTTTAAGACCCTCTCTAGATTGTCTCAATTGTACTATTGGCCTAAGATGAGAAACTCCGTGAAAGCTTACGTTCGTAGATGTGGGGTGTGTGCTTCCTGTAAGTCTGATAATTTGCCGCAAGCTGGTTTGACGGGAAATTACCGAAACATCAATCATCCTTTTCAACTGATATCTGCGGATTTAATAGGTCCATATCCTAGGTCAAAAAGTGGGAACCAGTATGTTCTCGTGGTCACGGATTGGTTTACGAAATTTGTCTTGGTGCATCCTATGGCTAGAGCTACCGCTAGGGCTGTTGCCAGCTTTGTGGAGAATCAGGTTTTCCTTATCTTTGGGGTTCCTCAGATAGTAGTGGTGGACAATGGAGCTCAGTTTGTTTCTAGGGAGTTCAAGAGCTTGATCGAGAGGTATAAGGTACAGAAAATATGGTACAATGCGAGGTATTTTCCTCAAATAAATCCTACTGAGCGAGTAAACAAAACGATAACAACTGCCATAAGATCCTTTATAGATGAGAATCATAACACCTGGGACCAAAACATTCACCAGATTGCTCAGGCTATTAGGTTGGCCAAACATGAGGTTACTGGTTATTCCCCTTCTTACTTGTGTTTTCATAGAAACGTCCCTACAGATGGCGCATTTTTTGGATTGATTTCAGATAATGCTCGCAATCTGGTTGAAGTGGAGAACAAGCTTTTGGATCCATCTCTGCAGCTCAAAGAACTTCCGGAGATTTACAACACTGTCCAACATAGACTGTTAGATGCATATAAGAAAAATGCATGTCGATATAATCTAAGGAAGCGTGACGTTCGTTTTGCGGTAGGTGATAGGGTTTGGAAAAAGAACTTTGTCCTTTCGGATGCCTCCAACAAGTTTTCTGCGAAACTGGCTCCTAAGTATGTTCCTGTATTGTTGATAAAGTGGTGTCTCCATTGGTCTATGGCCTGAAGGATCAGAACGGACACAAGTTGGGCAACTTTCATGTCAAACATCTTAAGCAGGACATAACTCGTCGGGAGTCCACCAGCTCTGGCGGGGATGATCATGGGTAGCACGATTATGACCTTTTGCCTCCTTAAACTCTTTCTTTCTGGTGCACCTTTTCGATTGGCAGTTGTTGCTTGCATTATCTTGTGTTTTTTTGTGGTTTAGCCATGTTTGGTTTGACCCTGTGGAGGTTCCTTTTGGCCTTTGGTGCTTGTATTTTCTTCAAATCTCGCAGGTTACGAATCTTCTTTGCGAGTGTTGCCATTGATCTGTCTGGAGTACATTGCGGATATGCAGCTGATAAGCCCTCTTTGGTGTAACCGCCGGTGTATTTTGGAGTAGTTTTTGAATTTGACGTCGAGTGACACTCTGACGTTTTCTTATGCACCGGATTGAAAGAATTGAGGCTTACCTTATTTTGTCGTAGATATCTTGTCTGATCTTATCATACATATCTTGTCTTATCTTGCCGCGAATATCTTACCTTGCCTTGTATCACATATCTTACTTTGTCTTACCGTCGGTATCTTGCCTTATTTTGTCGCATGTATCTTGCCTTGCCGCGAGGTACATATCTTACCTTATCGTGCACATCTTACCTTACCTTATCGTATATATATCTTACCTTACCTTATCGTACATATCTTGGTTTGCCTTGTCGTATGTATCTTTCCTATGATTCCTTATCTCGATTTTGTCTCTGTAAGCTTATGCTTGCTGGCGCCCAATAAATTAAGCTGTGGTACCCTGGTGACGGAGAGGTGTTTTGGATCCGCCATAGGCCTGGGAATGTGACCGTCGAACATCTGACGTGTTGATAACTATATATATATCTGATTTGACGTTTATCGATTTTGACATTTCCCGATTTTGACGTTAGTTTTTATCTTCTCTATATACCTACTTGTGTCTCTATGTATCCCGCTAGACTCGCGAAGAGTGTGACCTGTCGCTGGTCGTGCATCAAGCCGTAGCTTTTGCCCACGAGGACCTTTGACTTTTACCCAATGTTGTCTTTTATTACGGATTTTGACATTTCCCAATTTTGACGCTACCGATTCGGACATCACCACTCTAGGATGTGATGGGGTCGTGGAGGATGCGACCTTGGTTAAAAAAGTCCTTCTTGTCCAGCACCTTGTTCGAGACCTTCGATTCGGGTTTTGAAGAAGTTTCTCTTTTAGTTATAAAAAGGTAAAGAAAATCATAAAAATCTCGGCCCATTATTTAATATCCTTTGTTGAATCGGTTTATGTTTTATTTTATTTTTCTTTTCCCCTTATATCTAAGCTGGACATGTCGGTACCTATTTGCCTTCAGCAGATAGGTATCTTTCACCTTTTTTTTTGTTGTGAAAACACCTTGGGGCGTTCTCTCTCGTCGAATCCCTTGCCTTGGCGTATCTTGGTATCTGGCCACCCTCAGTGACCACATATCTCATGACATTTGTTTAGTTTGACTTATATTTCGGGATTTTAATTGGAAAATTTCTCATTCTGAAAAATTTTCTTTCCTGGGAGGAGGTGTGTGCAACGGCTTGCACCCCTTTTTCGTACGCCCTGACTGAAACGATTTCGCGATGCCATGCATTACAGAAGATGTATGTGCTCTATGCTTATTTCTGTGTTCCGGAAGCTAACCTCTATCGGTGACCTTCAGCGATTTCTGTTCACGTTCTGTTTCCACGTTCATATTCTGAAGAAATTAAACAGATCAATTTCTAAGAGTAACTTTTCTGAGTTAAATATCTGCGAGAAGTACGTGATCATTCTCGGTAAGTGAATATTCCCTCCCAGGAATTGGAATTTTGGTGTTTTCCGGTTATTCATGTGAGGGCACGTTTTTATTTTTACTTTAGCTCGATTAACTTCAGGACAGAACTCCTTCTCGGTTTAATTTGTTGCTCTGATGTGATTTTACAATAATTCAGTTTATATTTGTCTAAAAGAAATCGAGAGGGAGCCCTGTTATATATGTCTTTGTATTTTCTAATGCTCTCTTGTTCACTCTAATATAGCTCCTCCCTGGGGGTTAAATTGCATCTTATGACGAAGCCAAGAACATCACAGTTTGATTTTGAGATGAGTTATACCATAGGCTGTTGAGCTGCGTCCTTTCACTGGATTGAGCACTGTTAATTTGAGCTTGTGGCATGGTCACCTTCTTCGACTGAGATGAGAATTGCATCGTATCAAGTGGCTGTCTGAATACGATAGAGAATTCGTGCAGAAACCATCTACATGCACTGATCCCTTGGCATAGAACATCTTCGTGGGAATTCACCTTATATCTGGAAAATTGGAGGATGCGCTTGGAGGCTCGACAATTGTTAAGATAAGTCCCTAATGTGTGTTGTACTTGGGAGATTGGACATTTGACACAATTTTGTAATTTAATATTGTATCTTTTTATTGTACTCATTATATTTGTCAAAAACCGAGGGGAGTTTTGTTGCTGGGATAATCAAGCCCACCCTGAGAAAATTAAGAGTAGAGTCTCATGCTCACCATCACTACTTAACGTGGCAATTAGTACGTTACAAATTTAAATTTTAGGAAAACTCAAAAATAAAATTGGAAGCAGAAACTTCAATGGAGAAAAATTCCATTTCTATAAATCACCTAGTTAAAAAAATTATTTGGAAACCATTAGAAGCATTGTAGAATGTACAGATTAGATTTGCTTTTCATTAGAGAAAAATAGAATTCCTTGTGTATTTTGTTAGCTGCAGTAATCAAAAATTTTATCAGCAGCTGCAAACATTGAATGTAAAGAGAAACTTAACCAGTCATCAACTGAAAGTATGTTGAAGTAACACAGGAAAACCATCTATTCTTATTGAATTTGTTATAAAGATAATATTCAATTCTATTTCAAATTTCAGGATAACTCTATAAGAGAAGAAATAAAAGGCTCGAAGAGAAAATGTCATTTGTGTGAAGCAATCTATATTGATAATAATTTGAAAATTACAAGAAAAACCTGAAAATTAAAGCCACATCAATAAAAATCCTTTGAGAATTCTGTTAATGAAACTATTAAAAGTTGCTTCAAATTTATGTCAATGTGTATGTCAATGAATACTGAGTATCTGCAAAGCATCGTATCAATAGTTTGGGTGTTCTGATGTTCTGAGAATGCACAATATGGTAGCAATGAGGAGAAATTTTAAGGTAGATCATTAAATTGAAAGAAGAACCAGTAGAAGTGACCAAATAACTCTTTTTTTTTTAAATTGGAATAAACTGAAATTTACAAATTCAAAATATTGTTTGTTAAAACCATCATGAGATTTGTCATTGCTGTTCCTAAAGTTAAGAGATTAAGAAGTTCTTTCATTGCCTTTTTGTGTTTGTTTCAAATTTTCATCAAGTATAATCTCGAAATAATGGAAAAATAGATTTAATTTTCTTCGTTTTACTAGCTGTTAATATTGATATTTTTCATTTTAATCATTTCTTGTCATTTTCTTCATTAGTAGTTAGGTACTCACAAAATAATTTTTATGATCATTTTTTTACATGTATAGATATTATATGAGTCTAATTTAGTATTTTTTCCTTGTTAAATTTATTGTAGTTTCAGTAATTCCATTATAAGGATATATTGGCTAATAAAATATTGCTTATAGAAATGTCTTTTTGTTTATATAAGTTCCGGAATGGGCCCTTTTTATCTGAATCAGATAAATGCTCAGATAACGTGTTATGCAGATAACCTATGAGCATAAATAAATAAAGCGAAGCAAAAGAATGACAGCACGGATAACCAAACCCGAGCATTCAAGCGATAATTTCTGGTTATTCTTTCTGGATTTCGAAGGAATAACCAAGAAGAACCAGCAATAACCGCTAGATGGACCAAAATCATAACCTGGTTACTCTTGGTTCATCGCTTGAAATACCTTTAAATATTTCGATAAATTGAACCGATTTTAACTTCTTAAACCGCCGCATGAGGCGCTCGCATCTCTGTTTACGTCCTCGCCACGCGATACGAGACGTCATTTGCATTTCACTAGCAACGTGGTTAAGAAGTAAAGTTAAGAAAGTGACAAGTGCCTAGTTCATTTTAGTTCTATAAAAATTTACCAATACATAATTATGTATAATAAAATGGAAAAGATGCCTAGTTTAAAAATTAAATGCTGTGTTCTAAATTGTGAAGATAAAACCTCTAAGCGACACAGATTTCCTATTTCAGACAAATACCCGAGTCGGTTCAAAGTGTGGTTAGATAAAGTAAATAATCCACCTCTGAGGCAAAAAACGGAAAGTCAAATTAGGAAGACCTATCTTGTGTGTGATAGACATTTTCCGGAAGAATTTAAATTGAATAGTCATAGAGGAATTTGTTACCTTTTTCCTTTCACTTTTTTATTTCACATTTCAGTTTTATATATTTTTTATAACCCCCTTAGGATTCTTGAAACTTTTTTATTTTAATGTTTTTAGTTTTTTATGTATATTGTTTTCTCCTCTCTGTTAGCTTTTTTATACTGTTAAAGATGCAAATATAATGCTTTTTATCTTATAATTTTTGTTTTTTTGAATGCTTTTAAAGATATTAATATGAATCCAGTCTTTGGAATATATTATGGTTTAATCATTCTACGACAACTATTTATAGACCTGAAATGACAAGTTTACACTTGATTTGAAAATATTGGTGGAAGAATCTATCACTCTGCGACATTTTATGTCTCAACTCCGATTGTGACAAGTTTACATTCAAATTGAAAATATTGGTGGGAGGCTCATTTAAAATTTTTACGCCTATTAGTTCAAAATAATGCCACCAGGGGCGTTGATGTTTCGAAAATAACTTCTTAAACCGCCGCATGGGTGCGCTTTCAAACCAAACATTGAAGGGGGAGTTTCCCATCTATAGGTTGTCTATGACTAATATACAAGAAATGAAAACTCCTAACTAAATTTTGGCAACATATATCGGCCGCCATGTTTGGTAGAGTGGAATCAAATTGGCGGGAAATTTGAATTACTGTAGCAGCGGGAATTTCAAATTTTCTCATATATGCATAGTAAATATGCACTTACTATTCTGTTCACATTACCTTGAGGCATATACTAAATGATTGAGATGAAAAAACAAGCAGTAATAAATTTTCATCATTTTATTGTTCATTCAGGAATATAATATACAGAGTATTATTGTATAATATGAACTTATTTCCAAAACTAACAGACTAGTGTTTAATATAAATATCATTTCTAGACACAAAAAAATCACTAGAGCAAATATCACATTGAATGAAAATAAACTTCAAGAATTCAACAAAATTTATAGGAACATAAAAAAACAGTCATGCTAACTAAATAATACTTATGCTACATAAAAAACACTGATTAAAAACAAAAAACGGTCATTTTACGTAAATAACACTTATGCTGCATAAAAAACAGTCTTGCTATGTATATAACACTTATGCTGAATTAAAAAATACTTATTAGAAATAAAAAACAGTCATGCTATGTAAATAACACTTATGCTACATAAAAACACTTATTATAAATAAAAAAACAGTCATGTTACGTAAAAAACACTTATGCTGCATAAAAAACAATCTTGCTATGTAAAAAACACTTAATGCTACATAAAAAATACTTTTTCTAAATAAAAACATTCATGCTAAATTAACATGAAAAACAACAAATTTTTAGAATATCACAGTGGACATAAAATATTGTAGAAAAAACATTACAACATATCACAGGATATCACATATTGTCATTATTTAGCCCTTATCACTTTTAATGTGTTGATTGCACTCGTATCTGCCCTGCAGTTGTTTGTATCATCCAGGTGTCCTAGAGAAAAGAAGCATTATCAAAACTTACGAAGAAATTATTATACTTATTATATTTATCTTTGGCATTAACGTTTTTAGAATATTCAACACCACTCGAAGATGAGACAGGGTTACAGAAGTTATTTTCTTTGGACAGTAATAATACTTCCGTAGTATTTTTATTTTGGGTGTTAATGGAGGGAGGTGAGCATTGAGAAAGAATAGATGAACTTACAGAGCTAGACGCAGAACTTTCTGAGAATATAACAGAAGATATACTGGAATTTATTTCAATAGAAGTAGGGGTATTTTGGTGGAGGAATTGCAGAGATTCGTCAGCATAACTTTGATCATCCTGGTTGATTAAACTGGTTTGACATCTTGGTACAGCCTCATTAGGAAGGCGAGTAGGCACCCTCGGGTTATTGTAGTCAGATAAAGAAAAGTGATCACTACAAACTCAATAATAAGAAGTGTTTGTGATTTGACTAATAGAGCAAGCTTGTTTCCAAGCTTCTCTCCTAGAAAGAGTTCTGGGAAATGAAAAAAAGTTTTTTTGCTTGAATCCAGAAGGAGCATGAGAATAAAAGGCACTCGTACATGAAGGAAATTTGCAATTATAGGTTTTTATCAACATGACGAAAGGTACTACTGCAATTTCAGACATTTTAAATGCAAAATAGAGAACGTGAGATGGATAAAGTTAAAATATTGTGTTACAACTCACCCAATCATATGAATCAACAGCAGGGCCCCCGTAAGGGCTACTGGCGCCTGTGTGCAAAACAGGATTTTGGCGCCCCTTACGGCATTTCGGAATATCTTCTTTATGGTAGGTAGGTACTTGAAATAAAGCAAATAACTGAACTTTAAAAGTCATTTATTTGTAGACTAAACTATGAAAATGAAATAATAATAATAAATTCTTGATCACACTCATTTTAAAGCATTTACTTAACTAATGGGGTACATATACGTTGTTCATAAATACTAGAAAATAAGCTAAAACTAAAAATCACAATTTTTTAGGAACAAATAACAGAGATGTTGCCTCATGTCTACATATACAACGTTTTAATGAGAAAGCGCAACACCTGAAATTAGTTCAGAATCGTGAGTAGAATCGATTCCACTAATCAAAAATTGGGGTTAAATTTGAATCAAAATAATATTCGTAATTCTTTAACAATAAAATAAAAAATAGATTGAGGTGTCTTAGGTTTTGCGCTTTTTCACTAACACGTATATAAGTACTACTTTCTACTTATAATAAAATATTTTATAAATATGCGGATACTTCTAATAACAAATACCTAGGTAACTTCGTTATAAAATCAAAATTGATATCTAGGTACAATAGAAAAATAGCTGTTGTAGTAGCGTCGCTACTATAATACTGTCGCTACTGTAGCGATATTTTCCTCGACTTTGCTGTTGCAAATTCGTCAATTACATCGCTTAAATTTATACCTTCAAAAATTTCTTGTTCAATTGCTAATATTGCTAGCCCAGACAATCTTTCTTGAAGCATTGCTGACCTTAAATAATGTTTATTATTTTTAACTTTGAAAAAGATCGCTCACCAGAAGCTACAGATACAGGCAATGTCAGAAGAATTCTTAGTGAAATGCTTATTTTTTAATTCAATTCAATTCAATTTTATTTCCCTCAAAAATTTACAGGGTGCGTCATAAATTTCAATAATAATCTCTTCTATCTTTAAAATAAGCTTGTAAATAAAATACATATTACCCGTATAAGACGAATATCAACATCATAATTAAAGAAGAAAATTATACACAACACAATTACATATATATATATACAAAATCATCACGACTATTTGTTCAAACTGGCCACATATTCATCCATGGAGTAAAAAGCATTATCCAGTAGTAATGCCTTGATCTGAATTTGGAAAGCTCGGATGCCCAGGGACGCGGTTGACTGGGGTAGTTTGTTGTAAATTTTCACACCGTTGAATATATGTGTGTTCCGGGACTTTGTTAACCTGTCTGGGAGTCACAAATTTATCCTTGCATCTGGTTAGATAATTATGGACATCGGAGTTCTTTGTGAGGTGCTCCTTATTATTATGGAATTATAGGAGGCACTCGAACATATAACAGCAAGGTAGAGTGAGTATTCTATACTTCTTAAAAAACGGTCTACAGCTAACAGTATGATCGACTCCAGATATCAGCCTTAATGCTCTCTTCTGTTTGAGAAAAACTCTCTGTGCATCATGAGATGAGCCCCAGAGGATTATGCCATAAGTCATTCTTCCATGGAACTGTGCATAGTACGTTAAAATAGTTTCTCTCTCAGAAAGGTGGTTCTTAATTTGTCGCATCGCGTATAATGCAGTCGACAACTTCGTGCAGAGTCCATCTATATGTGCCGTCCAGGTTATATTTCCACTGATCTTCAATCCTAATATAGAAGCACTCTCTGTGTTATTTGATTTGGTGGTCACTAATAACTGTTGGGTCTTCTCACAGTTAAGCTTCATGTTGTTGCTTTTAAACCATTCTTCAGCGTCGGCTAGAGATTTTCCAGTTTTATCCTGGAGTGATTTGGGATTCCTGGCTCTATTCATGAGAGAAGTATCATCTGCAAAAAGTGTCTCATCTGCGGTGACATTTGACAGCATATCATCGATATATATCAAACATAAAATCGGCCGGAGTACTGACCCCTGCGGAACGCCTGAGGTAACCTCCCTTTTGGTAGATGTTCTACCCTCGAAATCAACCACCTGCTGCCGGTTCACTATATAAATGTATAAGTATTGTAAAATACTTAAGGGATCGCAGTGAGTATCAGGTAATGAAAACAACTTTAACGCTTTAATTTCATTAAACAAATCATTGGAGTCTATATCCTTATTATCCTGATCTGTCAGTGGATCTTCAAGAACAGAACAACGTTTTAAAAGATCGCTGTCATTTAATTTGGATATGTCGCTAAAAAATCCAAAGATATTATCTTACTCATTTAATAAGTCAAATCGGTTTTTTAGGGAGCTTAAAGTTTGATCTATAATCATAGTTTATTCTCCTACGCAAAAACAAATGGTGGCTAGCGCAATCTATTTTTTCATGGGGTAAACTAAACATGCTATAGAGGCAATGGATAGCGGAAATGATTACAGGAAACTGTAATCATAGGAACTAATAAATAAGCGCCATCTAGCTTGTTCCGGTTGTCACTAAACCTCGCATAAATAAATGAATACATAAAATTTCTTCGGATTTTAAAGCAGCTTCTACAAGTTGTTCAGAAATCAGAATCAGTTTTCAGCAGGAAGAAGATAGGTTAATTCTCATTAATTATCATATCAGGCTAAATTTGAGGCTGACCTAGAAATTGCTGAAAATTTGAACTGGATTTCTATCCAACTTGTTTTAGCTGCCTTAAAATCAAAATAAAAAGGCAGATTCGTATGAATTAAAAATAGTATATTCATAAAAAATATAATACAAATTTTGTACATTTCAAAATGTACATATATACATTTACATATTCTGAGCTTTACAATAATAGTAGAATACTTAGGGCATTAAAGAATAGTATATAGGACAATATCAAAAACTATGTGGTAAAAATCACCTTCTTCTTTTTCTATATTTATCAGAAGCCATCTTCATGATAGGATCTTCATTGAATCTTATGGTTTTTTACCACAAATAGAATTTTTGTTATTGTCCTATCATATAAAAGTATAATGAATTTCAAGGCAAAATCAAGGAACTTGGTGGAAATATCCTTATGGTCAGAGCAGAACAATAACTGCAATTCCGTGTCTATATACTAACCTCCTCTCAGTCCAGATGACGTACTAGGCAGAGATTCTAAAGATATTGGAGCTTCTGGTTCACTTGAGTTGTTGTCAATGCCGACTAGGGAAAAAAGATTTTTCATTAGCGGAAAATAAAAATAAAACAGGATAAAATTTGATAAAGTTACACATACCTCTGTTTTGCTTAGGTAATTTATGATATGGTAAAGAATCCTCCATTTTCACATTGGATTTCTTCTTTTCAGAGACCCTCATTGTCTTGGTGACTGTTAAATATGCAGTTTCAACTAGTGTTGTCGTTGTAGTTATGGATTCTATAAATAATTTAATATAGAAATGCAAGTATATATATTAAATAATACAAACCTTGTATAATAGATCTTGAATGTTTCTTAGTTGAGAAAATTATATCATCACAAATGGGACTACTTGTATAATCTGCAAAAATTCATTTCATTCACCCTTTTCAATTGTTACTAAACTTCCTATATAATATAAAATAAAATATTTAAAAAGGATGGATAATGGGTTAAACATAGAATGCAGAAAATATGGGAAATGGATGGAAGGTACTTGCCGACACGTGTTTCTGCTTATTGGCTTCTTCAGGGCAAGAGCAACAAAGAAACCAGGATAGGGATGGAAATGAATAATGGAAAGAAAATATAAACGATAACAGGTGACCACAACAGGAGCGAGCATCCAATTTGTGGCTTCTACCCAAGATACCTCTGGTTTGGAGGCTAAACTCGCTCCTATTGTGGTCACCTGTTATCGTTTATACTTTCTTTCCATTATTCATTTCCATCCCTATCCTGGTTTCTTGGTTGCCTTGCCTGAAGAAGCTGAAAAACACGTGTCGGCTAAGTACCTTCCATCCATTTCCCCATATTTTCTGCATTCCTGTGGTTTAACCCATTATCCATCCTTTAAATATCTAATTTCACCGCATTATCTTCTCTTTGAATTTAAAATAAAATATATATGAATAAAGAGTAAGCAATATCCTTGAATATCAGTTGATATCCTGAACCAAACTCTATATAAAATATAAAATTATTGCATATTTACCTGGTAAATTAACAGTGGGAAGAGCAAATCTCTTGATTCCACCGTCTGGCAAGAAGCAGTCAGTGTGAAAATGATTTTTGCAAATTACTGCATTTGAAACATCTTTATAATTTTTCAATGAAGGATTTCCTATCCTTCCAATCCAAATTTCTTGTACTTGCTTCACTGTAGTGATTCGAAAGCTGAAAAATTGTTTACAATCCTCCGTTATGAAAATAATTGCAGATTCTCTGAGAATTTGGTGTTATTAAGTACGAGTTATTAGAGTTAATTGGTACTGATATTTATTTTCCTTTAAAGAATTTCAATATTATATCACAATTATTAATGTTTCTGTTAAAAAAATTGTGACTGTTACCGTTTTCTAGGTTATTTTTCGTACTGACAGTTGTCAATATGTTTGACATCAATTCACACAAAAAATATTCGAAGAAAGGTATTTTTTGATTTCAATTTAACAAATTTGGATATAATAAATTGATATGAAAGTGCCATAATAAATAAAATAATATATTCAACTTACCATTTATCGTTTCTGTTAAAGCACCCGGTACACAACAATATCGGCACGGCATTTTTAAATAATATGTATTGAAGCACAAAAAAATTTGAATATAATCTGGACCTTCTCGTAGTGAAAATCAAAGAAAAAGGGATTATCCTACCTAACAATAAATATTTGTTGAAGTTATACTTTCTAAATATTTAAGAAAACCACGAAAGACATATAGCTGCTTCTTATTCAAAATTCACAGTTGGAACCAGGGGTGGGAACTCGCCTACTACAAAGCTGGTCACGTTTTCTTCGACGAACGGTAGAGACATCTGTTGTTATCTTAGAAGCTCGGATCAGTAAATTAGTACTTCTCAGTAGTGATCGGTAAAAACGGATTTTATCAGACCTCACTCTTGGTGGACTTTATGAAGAGTAAGAAACTATTTTATGATGAGCATGAACTGGTTGACTGAAATGGTTTATTCATTTTCAACTTATTCAATTTAATTTAATTTAAATGGTTTATTGTTACTGTGTTCCCAATTGCTACAGTCATAGTAATGTCAAAAGGTATGTGTTGCATTCATATAAGTAGTAGTTTTGGATTAACTTAGTCACTAAAATGTACTGTGAATTAATATTTTCTGTAGCAATTTCATATTCCTGTAGTAATTTCTGATTAGTAAAAATTTGGGACAGTTTCTAACACTGTTTTCTTTCTAGGTTTTTCATTACACAAGTTGAGGGTGTTAGAAATGTTTGGTTGGAAAGAATCAGAAATCCATGTTTTCATTCATCCAAAAGTGTTATTTGCATAAAGCATTTTCATATGGATTGTATAGACCCTCATGGAAAGCTGAAAAGATTTGCTCTACCAACACTTAATTTGCCAAGTAATTCATTCTACTCCATTATCATTTTTGTAATTTCAATAATCTTTCAGATTATGTAAGCATATTTTGTCTACCCTCCAGAACTCCTGAAGAAACTTTGAGGCAACAAGGTATTTATATATAAGTGAACTGCTCATGGTCATTGATTATAGTTTTGGGTATTCCACTTATAGTAGGTTTCATAAAATCGCGTCTATCAGAAGATTCCTAGAATACTTCAACGGATATGTGAGATTTACCGTTGAAACGCCAAATTCAAGGAATTTCAGTTAATAAGTTTATTGATTTTGCCATGATATTATTTCTGTACTTTTATGACAGAACTATTTATAAAATTTTATCGGGAAAAAAAAACAATAAGATCTTATGATCCAATAATGAAGATGTCATCCGAAAAAGTATCTAAAGAAAATAGACTTTTAGAAATTGTTTCTGTCATAAAAGTACAAATCTAATGCATTTCATGCTTAAATTGATGTATCTGTCACTAATATTCTAATTTATTCTTTCAATGTATTTTCATAACTTGATGAGTAATTGTTGCATAATTATTCTTGGTTCGTTTATTCTTTCCCTCGATATTGAAATTTTGTAAATTGATAATTTACTGCATTATATATATATTTCTAAAGTTTCTTTTTGTTTATTTCCTTTCATCCTCTAATGATTAGTATGTTCTTTGATTTGAAAGGCAGATATATTTGAAATGACCATAATTCTTTAATCTGCTGCAAATTGTCACAATTTTCTGATCAAATGATATTTTTTTATTGAAATTGTGACAATATACAGCAGATTAAAAGAATTATAGTCATTTCAAATGTATTTGTTTTCATTTCAATAAAAATATGGGGATTCAACCTGCGCTTGCGTGGAATCCTATGATAACTCTTATAAAATGCACCAGAGGGCGCCACGAGACGGAACGTTGTGCGAATGGAATCTGTAATCAACTCTAAGATGACGAAAGATGGCGCTGTAAGTTGAGCTCTAAGCCGGGACCAATATTCATGCCAGAGTTGCCTATCTATAGGTAGTCTATGGTTGGAACTTTTATTTATGGTTAGAACTTTATGTAGAACACTGTAATTTATTTCCACCCAAAGCACCCCTTAACTAGCCCTAGCCCTAGTTCCGCTAGATGGCGAGACTGTAGCAAACGCGTAGCACATTTTTTTCCTAACAAGAGAGTGACACCCCCTGATTGACAGCACGGATAACCAAACCCGAGCATTCAAGCGATAATTTCTGGTTATTCTTTCTGGATTTCGAAGGAATAACCAAGAAGAACCAGCAATAACCGCTAGATGGACCAAAATCATAACCTGGTTACTCTTGGTTCATCGCTTGAAATACCTTTATATCTAACCAGTGTGACGACAGCAGGCCGGGCCAGCAGGCTGAGTTCCATATCGACCAGTGGCGTCGGTGGTGAATGACACGCAGCGCTCTGACGTTGAATAATATTAATTGACTGCGTTTACGTTCAATAACAAGAAATCAAGTCTTATTTATTTTTATTTTAAAGTACTTCAGATGTTCAAATCAGGTTTAAGGAATACTCAGAACCTTTCTGATGACTTCAATATCTTTACTTTTTTTGCAGGCTACCGAAAATGGTTTCAGATTATTTATATCGAATCGTATTTGACAAGATCCATGGAAAGAAATTACTTTATCATTTTCATAGCGAAACAATCTGCTCTACATAAAAATTGTTCATTATGATTTTCGATAATTTTGCATGTTGCGGCCAATCTGAAAAAATGAAAAATACTTTCTGACAGTCTCTAGCTATACGTTCCATATAAATAATTACTACGCTTTGATAGGAGAAATTCCACACTGCCCAACATGAAAAAGTTCAAGATTTTTTTTCGATACTTTGGCAAACTGCAGCCAATCTGAAAAATGAAAAATACTTTTGGAAGTCTCTAGCTTTACGTTCCACATGAAATAATTACTACGCTTTGATAGGAGAAATTCTACATTGCCCAACATGAAAAAAAGTTCAAGATTTTTTTTCTATAATTTCGCAAGTTGCGGCCAATCTGAAAAAAGAAAAATACTTTCTGACAGTCTCTAGCTATACGTTCCACATGAAATAATTACTACGCTTTGATAGGAGAAAAATTCTACACTGCCCAACATGAAAAAGTTCAAGATTTTTTCTATAATTTTGCAAGTTGCGGCCGTTCTGAAAAAATGAAAAATACTTTCTGACAGTCTCCAGCTATACGTTCCACCTGAAATAATTACTACGCTTTGATAGGAAGAATTCTACACTACCCAACATGAAAAAAAGTTCAAGATTTTTTTTCGTTAATTTCGCAAGTTGCGGCCAATCTGAAAAAATGAAAATACTTTCTGACAGTCTCCAGCTATACGTTCCACATGAAATAATTATTACGCTTTGATAGAAAAAAATTCTACACTACCCAACATGAAAAATTTCAAGATTTTTTTCTATAATTTGCAAGTTGCGGGCGTTCTGAAAAATGAAAAATACTTTCTGACAGTCTCCAGCTATACGTTCCACATGAAATAATTACTACGCTTTGATAGAGAAAATTTCTACACTACCCAACATGAAAAAATTTCAAGATTTTTTTCTTAAAATTTTTCCCTATCAAAGCGTAGTAATTATTTCATGTGGAACGTATAGCAAGAGACTGTCAGAAAGTATTTTTATTTTTTCAGATTGGCCGCAACTTGCGAAATTATCGAAAATCTTGAACTTTTTTCATGTTGGGCAGTGTAGAATTCTTCCCTATCAAAGCGTAGTAATTATTTCATGTGGAACGTATAGCTAGTGACTTCCGAAAGTATTTTTCATTTTTTCAGATTGGCCGCAACTTATAGTTATAGAAAAATCTTGAACTTTTTCATGTTGGGCAGTGTAGAATTCTTCCTATCAAAGCGTAATAATTATTTTATGTGGAACGTATAGCTGAGACTGTCAGAAAGTATTTTCCATTTTTTCAGAACGGCCGCAACTTGAAATTATCGAACAAAAATCTTGAAATTTTTTCATGTTGGGCAGTGTAGAATTCTTCCTATCGAGCGTAGTAATTATTTCATGTGAACGTATAGCTAGAGACTGTCAGAAAGTTTTTTTCATTTTTTCAGAACGACCGCACCTTGTAAAGTATCGAAAAAATCTTGAACCTTTTCATGTTGGGCAGTTTAGAATTTTTCCTATCAAAGCGTAGTAATTATTTCATGTGGAACGTATAGCTAGAGACTGTCAGAAAGTATTTTTCATTTTTTCAGAACGACCACACCTTGCAAAGTATCGAAAAAATCTTGAACTTTTTCATGTTGGGCAGTTTAGAATTTTTCCTATCAAAGCGTAGTAATTATTTCATGTGGAACGTATAGCCAGTGACTTCCTGAAAGTATTTTTTATTTTTTCAGATTGGCCGCAACTTGCAAAATTAACGAAAAAATCTTGAACTTTTTTCATGTTGGGCAGTTTAGAATTTTTCCTATCAAAGCGTAGTAATTATTTTATGTGGAACGTATAGCTAGAGACTGTCAGAAAGTATTTTCATTTTTTCAGATTGGCCGCAACTTGCGAAATCATCGAAAAAAAATCTTGAAATTTTTTCATGTTGGGCAGTGTAGAATTTTTCCCTATCAAAGCGTAGTAATTATTTCATGTGGAACGTATAGCTAGAGACTGTCAGAAAGTATTTTTCATTTTTTCAGATTGGCCGCAACTTGCATAAAATTATCGAAAAAAATCTTGAACTTTTTTCATGTTGACCAGATTGTTTCCCTATGAAAGCGAGATAGTATTTTCTATCCATGAATCTTGTCAAATACGATTCGATATAAATAATCTGAAACCATTTTCGATAGGATGCAAAAAAAAAGTAAAGATTTTGAAGTCATCAAAAAGGTTTTGAGTATTCCTTAAACCCGATTTGTTTATCTGAAGTATTTTAAGATAAAAATAAGTAAGACTTGATTTCTTCTTATTGAACGAAAACGCAGTCAACTAATATTCAGCGTCAGAGCGCAGCGTGTCATTGACCACATTCACCACCGACGCCACTGGTCGATATGGTAACTTTGGGATCTCGGCCTGCTGGCCCGGCCTGCTGTCGTCACACTGGTTTATATCTATGGAGTTTTTTGATTTGTATACTGCGATGTTCTGTGACTTTTTGTATATTTCTGTGTTGGAAACCCTGGCATACAGATTTCCTGTATATTTGGTTTTCGAAAATAACTTTTATATTTCCTAGGCTTTTATTATGTCCACATTATCGAGGATGTTGAGGTAATGATCTTGAAAATGATTTGCAGACACAATACTAATCCAATATTATACATTGATTCAATTATGTAACTGCAGGTTATATCCAAAAATCCAATTTGGAAGGATCATGAACAATGGTAATTTAGGAATGGTCCAAGCAGTTCGCCCTGTATCTTTTAGGGTAGAACAAGCAAAACCAGCAATAAAATTGGACCATGATGAAAAGAATATGAACAGGAAAAGACCAATGTCGCCTCATTTAACGATATATGCTAAAGAAATTCAAAGCATTCTTTCGATTACTCATCGAGCAATGGGTACTATTTTAAACATTAATTAACCAGATAGCAGCTGAAACTAATTTCATTCAATTTAGGTATTGCTATGTCAACTTACCTCATTGGTTTTGGAATCGGTACCTTGGTTTTGCCACAAGATATCAGCACCTACATTGCCTCAATTGATGCTATGGGTATTCCTTCACCGGTACTATTTGCAGCCAGGTTCATGTTGGTGTTACCTTTTACATACCATGCAATGAATGGAATAAGACATCTAATTTGGGATATGGGAAAGCTCTTGTATATTAAACAAGTAATTTCAAGTGGATATGTCATACTTGGTCTAGCAGTTGTGCTTGCTTCAGGCCTTGCAAGTTAAAGGAAAGTGGATAATCTCTTTACGCTGTGGAAATATTTTTAGGATCAGTATTTTGATGTTTTACGAGTATTTGTATATTGATATATTTGAGTTTCATTAAATGTTGACCAGTAAGTACCCATAAATCCTTTGCATTAGGAAATTATTTGTATTAGAAAGTATATTTCATGGAACCGACAGGTGAAATTTTATGGAATTAAGGGATAACGAAAGTTAACGAGATAATTTATTGAAAAATTTATTATTAGAGACGAGAATCGAGTAGTGTATTCAAATTTAGGGTGGAAAATACAGATGCTTCGCTCATTTGTGGAATTTTATATTTGTATTTCTTAAGAGTGAGTTTTATTTATTCAAAATTTGGAAATCTAGTTCGTGCTTTATCAATTACAGTTTCCTTCCTGAAGTATCACCCTTTTGGAAGTCTTCTTCTTTTCTAAATTCGAAATATATAGGTTTCTGCTTAGTCATTTACAGTTTCCTTCGTAAAATATTACACTTCAGGAAGATGTCTTCATATTTGCGACCAGAGCCCTCTAGGGGCGACAATATTTAACGTGTGGGCGAATCTTATGTAGACATAACATTTGACATTTTCTTGCTTTGTTATTGTCAGAAAAAATCTGTCAGTGTCAGGTCATTGGAAATTCCTCCAAATTGGTGGATGTGTTATTAATATTTCCAATGACTGTCCTCTTCGGAAGAATTTGCGGCCGTTTCTAATACTCTTCGGTGTTGTAATCATGCCAAGATTAGTCGAATCATAAGTTTTAGGGAGTGACACTTTCGAAATACAAAGTTTACCTTTGCGAGATGGCCGAAGACAACAGTGATTTAGGAGGAATTGAAATTGAAGAGGATGAAGATATCATAATAAATGACCAGGATGGCTTGCCAAACGTTCATCCGAATTTATTGTCTGAAAATGAAGTGGACAGCCCCCAAGAGAATAATTCTGAAGATGAATTCGATGACCTACCAAGCTCTCTGATTGTAACAAATATACATGATAGCGTATTCATAACACCCGGTAAGTTTTTATATATGATGAAATTTAGGAGAATTGGATACTGCTCCCTAATTCATAGCATTTCCTTTTTTATTCCAATTATCTGATCTCTGTAATTGGAAAAAAGAGCGTACAATAGAAAAATATTTCCTTTTTGTATGTATTTAAAGTATAAACAGTTTGGTAACTTGAATAGTTGGTTTTGCCAAGTAATACTTTATCTGAATGTCAAATCAATTGAGTTTATATATTCCAATCTTAGTTATTTGGTTTTTCAATCAGCCAAGTGTGAATGAATGACTATTTATAGAATTCTCAGTGTATAGTCAATTTTATTTCACTTACAGTGCACCAATGCTTGAGATCAATTACAATATTGAAGCCTTGATTTCGAAGTTGTAGGCAAGGAATGAATATAATCATTGCAAAAAAATTGTGATGATTTGAGCAAACACATTGAAAATTGGTGATTGAAATAATTCAAAAGCAAACAAATCATTTTAAAGTCGAAGAAAACTGCTTCGCCTATCGATAACTTGCGTGAGTCAGAATGAAGATGGCACCACATGCGTTATATTATGTCATATAACTTCCAAAGGTTCATGTACTGATTTTTCAATATTGACAACTGGAAATCTTCAATTTTGGTTTGCGAATATTTACGACGAACAAAAACAGAGTTTATTTTGAATATTTTTTTGGGAACACAATGAATATAAGAAACTCATGTTCTGGAAAGATGGGTTATTTAGTTTATAGTAGACTGCTGGTCTTTTATGAACAATAGTCTTGATAATGCAACATAGGCTGTTTTAAAATTCAAGTACCTAACTCAAACGAACTGATTGTTGTAATTTTTTTGTATCAAAAAAGTTTCTATTGGCTTCCAACAGTTATTTTTTTTTACCAATGGGAGGGATACTCTAAGTAGCTACAAATTCAAGCGATTAAATCTACGTTTTGATTTTATCAGCTGTTTTTCCGAAAATGTTAACTACCAGGTAGTTTGGACCTCAGCGTAGTTTAATTAATCTTCAATGTATGACCGAAGTATTGATCATTATTTACTACAGAAAACCTCTAGATGGCGTAAAAATCTATATTTCTCTCTAAACTACTCAACCGAATATTATGACATCACCATAGGAACATGAATTCAGCATCACTGTTCGTAACAGAGATCGTAACTAAATATGAATAAATTTATCTCGTTGGGGATTTAAATCCCTCTTATTTAATGAATATTAAAAGTTTGGTCATATCATTTGCGATTTACTTGATTTTCTCGCCTTTTACAAGTGGCTGAAAGATTCCTGGGTTAAGGGAAGGTTTATAGCTGATGATTATCAATATACAGGGTGATCGAAGTTCCGTGTTGCAAACACTGTTGTTAATTTGGAATTTGAATATTTGTATAATGATATTGTTCGAAATAACCGACCGAACTGAACTATTTCTGGACCTCTTTCTTCAAGGAGACAAAATAAATTTGTAAAAAAAAAACGTATCTTTTTGTTTTTGGCTTCAATGCTCAATTAATTCATTTGTGTTAAAATCAGTGTATTATTCGATTTGTTTTAAAAGTTGGCGGATATAATTTCCAATACTTAGCAGGATTGCATAAATGTTTGAGTCTTCAATTAATTATTTACGAGATAGAAACATGAAAAACCGAAGACATAGTTCATTTCCATGGTTGAGCCACCGAACATTTCTGTGAATTTTTGTTAGTAGAAATCAGGCACCGACTACACTCAAGGCTCAATTATTGAGATTTTTTTGGAATTTATCTAACCTTTTTACAAATGAGAAACAAATAAAATATAAAATAAAACAATACACGCAATACTGGCTCAAAGAGGTAACTGACTCGCCTGCGGCTCGTCAGTTATATCCTCCATTCGCCAGTGAAAACCCTCTTACCTTGCTAGTAATGTTATATACTATAGTTGTGTTAAACGTTAAATTCTAATTGATCGAGATAATTTCTGTTTACAGATCTTAAGGCGGAAATGGAGAACCTTTTCCGTAATTTCGACACAGAAGTGACTTTCCAATGGCTGAGAAGCTTCCGCAGGTTACGAGTCAACTTCAAGACGCCCTTAGCTGCGGCCAGCGCACGGATTCAGTTGCATCAGTATAAAATCAACGAATCGGTGATCACGTGTTATTTTGCTCAGCCAGTCACCCCGGTGAAGAATAGCAGCCTCAACCCCAGCCCCCTATAAACAGTTTCTCATATCACCGCCCACTTCTCCACCGGTCGGTTGGGTGGCCAGAGAAGAGGGCGAACCGATCATCAACCACGATTTGTTGGCTGCGATAGCCAACTTAGCACCAGGTGAGGTACTTGATTTGGTTATTTTTTGACTGGTTAATTGGAAATTCGACGACCTACGTTAGTGAAACTTTTTCAGAATATGTTAACTGTCCAAATATCTCGTTCAAGTTTGAGAATATGGCTAGTTACATACACATCGATTTTGGACGTACGATAAAAGTTCGTACGAACATTTATCGTACGTCCAAAATTTATAGTAGCTTTCAGACCTGTCGATTTTGTATCGTGGACGTACATAATTTATAGTAGCTTTCAGACCTGTCGATTTTGTATCGTGGACGTACATTTTTGGAGCTCTTGTTCACTTGAACAGAGTGCCTATCATTTTGCCCGACTGTCTGTAATTTTGGAATATCGAGCCGAAAATGGTCTCAATCGATTGGGTTTGAATCCCCGATGAAGAATCCGTGGCGAAAGTTGAGTCTGTCCGGCGGGCCGGCCGTATCCTCTCTATCATCCAAAAGGAATCAGCTAGAGTTTTCATATTTTCAGAATAGGTTAATTGTCTAAATATCTCGGTCCAGTTCGGCATTGGGCCAAATCCGTCGGATGGTTCAGTAGTTATGAGCATCTGAAATTTTGTTTCCTCAATAACTACTAGAATATCCATCCGATCAAGTTGATACTTGAAATATTGTTGAGGGAGGCTGAAATAAAACGGCTCGCAAAATTTCGCAGAAAATGCTAGAAAATTTTTAAAAAATTCCCAAAAAAAATTTTTCAATCCTCACTCTCTCATAAGATATTTTTCGGATTTCAATAAAAATTCGTGAATATATTGAGGTGATCGATATCTTACTTTTCCTCAAATTTAATTGTCGTAGCTCTTTTCCATCTAAAGATATGATCATTTTTTTCATTTACTCAAGAGAAAAGAGAAATGACATACGTCCCGATGATTTTCTTTGAACGATGGCCATCACAGATCGATATTCGATTGACAAATGCCGGGCTCATTAATCAGTGTCAGTTGGCGTAATGTTAATCAAAATTTTTCATAACGGGAAATCATCGAGATATAATTCAATATCGGTGGCTGAAATATTATACTTTGTCAAAATTCAGAAAAGCACTGACCTAAGTTTTTTGGAAAACGGAATTATAGCTTCGTTTGTTCATTCATTAGGCGTTCATATTTGCATCACATTGTCCCATAGCACGGGAAAAGACTATTGTTCAGGTAATAAGAATGCTTATAGATTTGTTATGGTTTGAATATTTACTCGCAAGTAGCTCAACAAGAGCGCCAAAGCAATCTGATCTCATGTCAGTGCTTTCTAATTTTTTGATGATTCGCTTCAGTTGCTTGTCAGCATGAACCCTTTCAAGATTCGTGTTCTTGCTATGTGGTTGGCGTAGACGAAGGCGTAAAACCAGGAGTCAGTGGGTTCATCCTATTAATCAGAGAAGACTGGATGCAGGGATTTTTCTCAAGCTTTATGAACAATTTCGAAGTGACGAAGAAAAGTTTTTTAATTATTTTAGAATGTCAACAGCAAGCTTTGATGAATTGTATGAGAAAAAACTAAATAATTTCACCAAACACACTGCATTAGGTACTTTCTTCTCTGATGGCGGTTAAATCGCAACTTGCAAAGCCAAGCGAACTTCCGTCGTACGAACGAAATTCGATGTGTGTGAAGACGCCGTTTTGATTACATGCGCCACTGTTATCACGACCACTAGACGGCGGTCGTTTATAGTCGAGACATTGGACGACCGCAACACGGCGTCCGTACGATAACTTTAGAGAAACTTTTGAGAATCGATGTGTGTGTAAACACACAATCATTTCTTTGCGCCACTATTGGAATTTGGTCGTACGAACTTTTATCGTACGTCCAAAATCGATGTGTATGTATCCAGCCTATGTGTCGAATCTTAGACTATATAAGATAGACAAAGCATTCCTTTGTAAAATGCCGAATTGTTTTGACACCCTCATTGAAAGTCTCTCGTAAAACCTCACCCGACAACACCGCATAAAATCTTTTTCCATTTATTCGGCTCACAATATCGTCAGGGTCAAAATTATCTGAACAAATGAAAATTGCTTTCTTTGGGCAAATACTTGACCATCCCAACGGCGAAGCCCAAATTCTTCTTTTTTCATCGTCATCTGGGAACCTCAATTCAAGAAAACCTCATTTTATCTTAAAATAATCTCATTGAAAACTTCCCTATTAAAATTTTCTATGCTACTGAACATGTAAATAACTAAATACTTCGGTTCTAACTATACACTTACCTATGGAACGATAAATTCGGATTAAAATTCCTGTCTTTACTACAACTTTCACACTTACGAACCATTTTTAGTGCGATGAAAAGTAATAAAAAATATGAAAAACCTAATACGGACTCTCACAAATTTTCTTCAATTTGCTTATTTATTTTCGATCCAGAGGTGGCAACGTGTGTCTCATGAATAAATTGCCTCATCGCCAGCTCTGCCAAGTGTAGTCGTACCTACAGAAACTACACGAAACTAACTCCAGAGATGATTTCAAATACATGATTCAGTACTAAAACAAGGGTATTTATAAGAAATGGCCAGACTAATCAGAAACCTGATCCTTTTGTCGCATCCCCTTTATACAGTAGCTAAAATTAGATCTAAATGCTAGCCCATTTGTTTTACCACTAAATTCTGACCATTACCTAAAACAATTACAAAAACATGCTGATTCAGAACTAAACCAAGTTCATTCAGCGAGATAAGATATTAAGTCCCGCCTATCTATCGTTCAACTTCTAAATCCTGGTCATTTCGTGAGATTATAACTAAAAAAAACATGATGATTCAGTACTGAAACAAAAGCATTTAGTAAGATAACACGCTGACCAATCAGAAACCTGATCGTTTCCCCCTTTTTACAGTGCCGACAATTAGATCTTATGCGCCGCCCATCTATCGTTCAAGTACTAAATTTCCTGATATTACCGGCCAATCAGAATCCTGATCGTCGCCTCCTCCTTTTTACAGTGTCGATAATAGGATCAACTCTATGAAATTTTATTGCCTTTATGCGGACACGCATCGTTATAACTGTATGGCAGGAAAGACAATGAAAAATTGTGCAACTGTGGACCGGTTTCGAGGTGATTTGCCTCTCATCAGCACAGTGTAGCACTGAACTCCTGAAGGGGACTGCCAGTACTTAAAGAATATTGTGAGGCACTTCCTAGTATTCTCCCTATACAGGCAATGAAATATCACACAGTTGTTACTTTCTCTGTCTATAAGATAATAGCGAGTTAACCCTCTGGGCCCACCCATGGTACTTTAAGAATGTAATCACATTCAGATCGCTGTGGTGACCCAAAATTGGGGATCATTTTTGTCGTATAGAGGAAACGGGACTGTTTCAGTCTTTGAGATGTAGATGGCTCGCTTTAAGGAGAATACTTGGGAGTGCCTCACAATATTCTTTAAGTACTGGCAGCCCCCTTCAGGAGTTCAGTGCTACCAAAGAGTAGAAACAAGAGGGTGCACTCTGTCAAATTAGTACTGAAAATTTTGTTCACGTATTTCGAAGCGAAACCACAGAATCGCATAAAACGATTCCTCCCTTGACTCAAAATCCCATAAGAGCAATGTAAATCGAGGCAACACCAATGAAATCACATTTCGTTATCACGTGCAATAAGATAGCCAATCGGTTCCTAGTTCCTGTAGCAGGAATCTAAACAGAAAAGGATTTTAATCGACATGAAGATGAATTTGGAAAAATCATTTGGTATTTATTAGGAAATATGAAAGCACTTTTCTTTCATCACAAGTGTTTCTAAACGATTTACTTCAGGAACCAATACGCAATTTCGTGAGTAGCAATATTTCCACTGTTAATTTGTATTTTGATCATTCATATTTTAATTTATTACTAAAATATCTTATAATTTAAAGCTACAACAATTCAACTGAGAAAATTGTGAAAGTTCACACCTTTTAAAATTTTAGGTCATTGCCATACAACTTTGAGGAAGAGTTCAATAACAGAACATTCATTTCCTGTGGAATATGTGTGAAGACTAAAGAGAATTCATAAGAAACAAGAAAATATCATTTGACACAATGGACGAATTACATAGTAATGTTACCCACATATAGTTCAACTAATACTGCAGTTTTGTAAACAAACGAATAAGAATTATCCTTTTTCAAAATCGTATGAGGAGAAGAAATTTTCTTTTAATTGATCTTATTATATGTGGATGAAAATTGTTTGATAAGCATTTCTTAAAAATTTTTAAGTATTTCCTAATATAAGAATGTAAGAATAATGTATAATATATTTTCATCAAAATTGTAATGGAACCATTATATTATATTTGCAAGTTAGAAGTCCTTTGATTATTGATGACAAACTTCTTACGAAGAAGTTAATTCCTGTCTTATGAATTGTTTCACCAATTTCAAAGTTACACAAAATAAGCTGACGAATAATTGTAATCATAAAAGTTTGTGAATTTTGCTGATCAAATTTTTTACCATTTCCAGACAATAATTTCACTTTCATGTATTGAATGCCTAAATAATGGACTAAAACAAGAGTGCAATAAATAAAAAGGAAATTTTCTTTATAATTCATTTAATATAGTTACATCAAAAGTTAAAGAAATTCATCAAAAATTTGTAGTCAAGTTTTCTTCAGCATTATCAATCTGTGTCATATAATTATCTCGGTTCCATCTTGAGCATTCTCAGAACATAAAAGAGCAATTTCCTATTCTATAAAAATATTCATACATACAAAGGGATCAGATCCCTGAACTTGATATCCAGTTGAACGGTAACTTTTGGAAGAAAACACTGAGAAATATTAACTTAACATCATTTGTGCTGCAGTATATTAAGGTTTCTAATTTTTTTATTTTTCCTTTTGTTACATTCATCACCCTGTAAATTTTGATTTGCATACTTCATTATGTAAAAAATTCTGATTTTTAAAAACAAATTTAGCATATATTTATAGGGAAACTGAGCAAAGATGATGGAAAGGGATAGTTCTCAGCTTTTGGATTAGCAGTTGATGAGGAGATGTAGTGGCAACGGCTTTCATGTTTTGTGATGTTTGCACATTGCAGTTTACCATTATTGTGGAACATGTTTGAGTTCCCTTATTGATTCCTATTCCATCGGTTTGTGTACCTATATCAAAGCTTTTTGGTCTCTTAAACAGGTTCAAAGTTTTATTTAAGTAGCGGCCAGTCATTCAATAAGGTTCGAAGTGATCACTGCAAATCCTGTTTCCTCAGAATTGTTGCATCGCTGCAGGCCAATTTCCATTGCAAGGCTCGTTGAGGGTCATCTGAACTGGGAAATCTAAAGAATCTCACACCCGAAACATTCGAACATTACTCAACTGAACATCTTCTCTTGGTTTCACTTACAGGGTGGCCATTTGAAAACGAAACAGACGAGATTACAGACGAAATAAGTTTTTTCGATAGAAATGCTCGGACAGGTCGATTTCTGTTTCGAGGGGGACAACTTAAGATGTAGGTTACGGACGCATAGCGCTTCAACCCTTGCTGCTACAACCCCCACCCCCAATTTTTGAATAGGGAAGATGGGGTGAGTGATACCTCAATTCAAAGGTATTTTTATACTGATTTCAGCACAGTAATTGTTTTTTCATTTTATGCATTAGTTCTCGAAATATTCATGCGTTAGTTAATTTTATCACTTAAATTAATTTTTTGCGAATAATTGACATTTCGTGCTTCCGAAACACCAAAATTTCCGTACTTGTATTTGAAATTGCAAAACATCTACCACTGGGCAAATGAAGTCATACCGTACGTGTTAATGCTACTAGGGTCAGATGTTCGACTAGCTGTTTTATTCACTGAAATCATTCTCCAACTGTACGGTATCAGAACGATTTGAAGTATTGATCTAAGAAATAAGACTTTTCAAAGTAAAGTAAATAATTTATCAAAAACTCACATCAATTAATTAAATATTCAAATTGTTCACCATTAGCTTCCATACAATGAAATAAGTTTTGTTCGAAACGATGGCGCACATTTTGCAGCATTTCTGGAGTGATTTGACGACATTCGTTCACTATACGTCTTCTTAAATCTTCTATGGAATCGGGCTGTGTAGAGTAAATTTTACTCTTCAAGTGGCCCCAAAGAAAGAAATCTAGTGGTGACAGATCTGGCGATCTGGCTGGCCATTCAGTGGGACCCCTTCTTCCAATCCACCGATTTGGAAATCTTTGATCCAGATATTCTCGAACTGGTAAGGCGTAGTGTGGAGGAGCTCCATCCTGCTGAAACACAATCTGATCTTCCACATAATTTCCAGCATTGTTTTCAATAATTTCCGTCAAAATTGGATCAATGTGATTTTCCAATAAGTCCAAATACATATCTCCAGTAAGATTACCAGGTAAAAAGAACGGGCCGACAATGTTGTCACCAAATATTCCAGCCCAAACATTGAGTTTTTCTGGTTGTTGAGTATAAACTTCGTGGAACAATCTCGGATTAGCATCGGCCCAATAACGACAATTGTGTCGATTTACTGTGCCGTTTCGAAAGAACGAACACTCATCGGAGAAACAAACATTGTACAGATAATTGGGATTAGCAGTTACTCGTTCACTCATTGTATCACAAAATTCAACACGACGGTCAAAATCATCTTCGTTTAGTGCGTGTGAAAGATGGATTTTGTAAGGATGGAATTTATGATGCTTCAAAATATTTGCAATTCGAGTTCGTGTAAAACCAGATTCATGTGCTAGCTGCCTCGTACTCGTCATTGGATTCAGAGCAATCTGTCCAAGAACAGCTACTTCAGCTGCTTCATTTCTTTCCATGTTTCGTTTTTTTATTAGCCACGGACCCGGTTTCTTGAAACTTTGACACTAATTCCAAAACATACTTCCTATTAACATGTTTATCTAAATGTCGTTGATTGAAGAATTCTGCGGTTCTATTCGCACATTGATTGTTTGCAAAAAAAGTGAAATTATTTCCACCCGCTCTGCAATTGAATAAACCATGTCGAACAATGAATTAGAACACATACAAGTCTCGATTCAAAACTAAGAATAATTCACATGTCAAAGAACCAGTAAGCCAACTTAATGATCTGTTCGTAATAAATAAAAAATTATCGATTCTCATTTTTTGAAAAAGATATGAATTCAATAATCAACAAAATGAAAACATATTGAAGCCAACTGAGAAAACACTTCATAATTAAGTCGGAAATCGTTTCACGAATTGGGACTGGAATATTTCTGTGGCATCATTAATGATTTGATTTTCTTACCTGGTAATCTGATTAGAGATATGTACGTATTTGGACTTTTTGGAGATTTCTATCGATCAAGTGTTACCGCATGTTATTGGAAATACTGCAAATTATATCGAAGATAATTTAGATTGAGTTTCAGCAAGATTGAGCTCCTTCGCAATACGCTTTGTTTGTTCGACATCTTGATTAAAGATTTCTATGTCAGTGGATTGGAGGAAGGAAGCCACAGTCATGGTTGTTTTGAAGCTCAAAATGTCGATTTTTCACAAAAAAACACTACAAGTGCCATGAAAACACCACTTCATTTTCAAATACTTAGTTAAGAATATTTCGAGAACTAATGCATAAAATGAAAAAACAATTACTGTGCTGAAATCAGTATAAAAATACCTTTCAAATGAGGTATCACTCACCCCATCTTCCCTATTCAAAATTTGGGGGTGAGGGTTGTAGTAGCAAGGGTTGAAGCGCTATGCGTCCGTAACCTACATCTTAAGTTGTCCCCCTCGAAACAGAAATCGACCTGTCCGAGCATTTCTATCGAAAAAATTTATTTCGTCTGTAATCTCGTCTGTTTCATATTGTTAATTTGATCCAACATTTTCATTTGTTTTTCTTTGACCACTGATTCTTGGTGGTGATAGAAAAAGTTTCTCTAATTCTGCTCCGTTCTGAAGTTATAAGCGGTTTAATGTTTTAAATTGGGCTAAGCCACCACTGGATTCCTCTCGAGATTACACAAAAATTCAGCTTGTCCATAAAATTTGTTTTTTTCATCATTTCAGCTGAAAATCATATTAAATTCCTTGGTTAATGATTTTCTAGGCGATTATTGGTGAAAAATTCAAATATCTGGATTTTATTCACAATTCAATCTAACATTTCGTGAAAATATACTTCTATTCAGCATAAACTTTTCCAATACTCTGGATAATATGATTATTTCACATTCTTTACACCATAACTATTGCCATGTTTTTTATTCTCCATAAATATCAAATAATTCTATCTGTGCTATCTTTATGTCTAACATTGAACCTGTAAGTTCCGATATTAGTTATGATATTCAAGGAGGTTCTCGTGTTTTGAATAGAGGAATCAGTATTGTCAAAAACTTTCGGAAACAATGTTTTGATTAACTTCAACACTGGTTAGCTGATGGCGCCCCCCTAAGGTTGAATATGAGAATTGAAAGCTTTAAAAATTAATATATAATTAATTTCTTCATTTGTTTAATATATGAATTATTCATAAAAAATAACAAGAAATAAATCATAGAAATAAATACTAATAATGAAAAAAATATCACAAGAAAAGAGTGAATTCATTAATTATGAATTATCCATAAGAAATAACATAAAATAAAAATAAGTAATGAAAATAAATACTAATACTTATTAAAAAAATATCACAAGGAATGAAATTAGATTTTTTTTCTTCACGGCTTCAGGCGACGTGAATGAAAGGAGTAATTGAAGTTTCAGTAATTTAAGAAAAATCTAAATCAAGGTTATATACCACATTCCAAGTCAACATGAGCTGAGAAATCCTGAAAGGTTTTCAAAAAATCTCCGTAAAGATTTGTGAATACTCACTTTCCAAGAAAATGCGATTAAAAAAAAACCTTTCAGTACCCTGTACCATGTCTTACGTTCTTATCAATTCAATAATGATAAATTATCTCATAATAATATATGATGCCCTGTCTCTTTTCAACACCCTATATATTTTACCGTGAAGTCATAATTTTAATTTTACTTCCAGTAATTCAGTAGAACACTCTTATGACATCAATTTATACGAAATACATTGAATACTGCTCGTAAAATTAAAATACGTTAATTTTTAATATGTTATCTTCCTATTCTTCCTTACCTGTTTTACGTCATTCGTAAATGACTGAATGATATGCAATTAATAATCGATCGATTGAATCCTCATTTTTTTTTGAAGATTTTTGGCATAGTGATGGTTTATCATGTTTCCATTTTACACTTTCGATTATAGCATTAGAAAATTAATTTTTTCCGAGATAATCCAAAAAAAATTACCTTTGGTTGATTTTGGCGCCCCCTTAAGCTGGCGCACGGGGCGCTTGCCCCGCTTCTCCCCCTTAGATCAGGGCCTGGTTAGGATAGATAATGAAATTTAGAAAATTTTTTTCTTTGAAGATGAATTTCATTCATTCATCTTTTCGAATTACCTTATCAAATAACATAGCATCATTTTAAGAATAGTTTCTGATACTTCGGTTTTAAAATTTGCTAGATCTAAGTTCGCATCGTAGTTATTGGTTCTCCTGTTCTATTGAAACGAACAGCAACGTGGAGTTAGTTTGGATGGGTGATTTTTCTGGCCAGGTTCGGATCCAGGGATAAACCAGTTTTCTAAATTACGTTAAATAATTTCACTGGCGCCAGGTTGATTGCAGTTGAAAATTCAGAGCCGAAATGCCGAACTGCACATGCAAACATCGTTATTGTTTTTTTTTTAGAAAATTATTTATAAGTCTAGTCAACAAGTGGGTTTTCGGTAAAAGATTTTGCGTATTTTCCGAAGATTCTGAGGTCCCCTAAAAAATTATAGGAGCTGTAAACAATTAAGTTGAAAGGGGGGGGGGGTGATTTTTCGACAATATCTCCAAAAGTATTCACAATAATTCAAATTTAAAAAAATTATAAACAGGAAGAAAAAACCTGTAAAAAAATTCCTGGCTCTCGGAACTGTAGGATTAAATATACTATTTTCTCTATTTCAGTGTCGTAATGAAATCATTACAGTAATAAAACAGTGCTGTAATGAACTCATTACAGCATTGTTTTCAGTTTTATTTTTCGTTTTGTGGTTGACAACACTGACATCCTATGCTTTCGAATGTCAACACGCGTCCATTGCAGGTCAATTGTCAATATTAAACCATGTAGAGATTTGAACGGACTATTCAAATTCTATAGTCTGTCAATTTTCGTATCAGTCATACCAACTGCGAAAATAAAATACAAAAGGCACTAGGAGGTATAATCTGATTTTTTCATTGAATTCCAATAAATTTCTCGAAATTCTTGACTGAAATAGAGAAAATATCGTCTAATACTCGTTGCAGAAGGCAATTTCAACACTCGTTTTCGAATTTCGCATTCGTGTTGGAATAGGTTCCCATTCTGCAACTTGTTTTAGAATATAGTATTCCCAGATTGAGTAAGCCAAACCCTCTTTCACAGCTTACGGCCAATATGGGCTTATTGAACTACTGCCTTATTGATCTACTGGCCTATAGATCTACTGGCTCATATTAGATCTATGGTCTATATTGATCTATTGGTCTATATTGATCTACGGGCTTATGGATCTACTGGCTTACTAGTATAATATAATATCATATGATTCATTAAATAGTTGAAACTTTTTTAAGAGTGCAGAAAAAACAATAAACAAAAAATCAAATCAAAAGGAAAAACAGCTTCCTAAACTTGGAACTCTCTTCAGGATATTCTGCATAAAATCACACATCCATTAAAATTTCCAGATCATACGCAAAAATGAAACTTGTTGGCTACACTAATGGCTTCTGTTCATTTAACTGAAAATTGAGAGAATGAAAAATGTGTACCTACCCATTTCAGTTAGAAATTGTAGATATTTTTCTTATTAGTCGTTGAGGTAGACATTAGATGAACATATCATTTCAACATATATCTAGAATCATAGATATTTTTTTCGGCTTAAAAGAGTAGGTTTCTTTTTACAGAATGGCGTTACTGTCAGGTACTGCCCCGAATAATTTGCTGATAAAATGTGTCATAATTTATTCGCATGGACAAAGCAAGAAATTCTATTCGAGATTTGTTACAGAATGTTTTAAAGTATGTAGTTGTTGAAATTCTATTATTTTTGTAAATAAAGAATAAACCATGGCTTCAAACCATACCAAGCTTTAGTAGATTTGATATACCGGTACGATATTAGAACAAAATTTAAAAAAATTATTTATTTGCGATTATTCGTTCTTCGAAAATGCCAAATGAAATTGTATCGCGCACATTTTTTTCCAAGTAATATAAAACAGAAACGAAAGTGAAATTATGAAATAGTAAAATTTTAAACAATTTATTTCGACAGTTTTTTATGTAAATACCTCTTATTGTAAAATTGTTTTTTGGTAGTTCCTCTCAATTGTTATTTGTTTTATGGAGGTATTGAATGTTGAACTATGCCTTAATGTTAAATTTTATTTGAGACATCTGAATACTAAGTGTCAATTAATTGTATATGATGTTTCTTCACTTAATATAAACATTGTTGTTGTTTAACAGACCTTAAGCACTATTTCTCACAAAGTTATTCCGTCAACTAATATTTTTTTAAGGATACTTTATACCTTGGAAAGATTATACAAGGTGTTTAGCTAGATTTTGTCAAACGACAGTTTCAGAGTTTTTGGATTTAAATCTACCTAGGGTTTTTTTGTTCTTTTATTGTGAAACACCCTGAATATTTATTTCTGATTGTGTCAGGTTCGTCTGTTTAATGTTTATTCCTTTTTTTTATGATTGGTGCTTCTGGTATGGATATATTGTACTTATTCACCCTCAGTACGAATTTTATGCTTAACTGTAGATAATTTAAAAATTTTAGATCAAGTAGTGTATATGTAGAACATTTGTTCAACGTTTAATATCCGATATGTTCGTTGTTCATACTCTCTTCTTATATAAATATCCAAATGTATTATTGTGATCAATTTTTGGGAAATTTTTCCCATGTTTTTATGTTCCTATTAAATGAATTTATTTATTTAATATTGTTTCAATTTTATTTCTTAGTGTTATCCGTTTGTAGAATTTTTCAGAGAGATGGCGGATTCTCGTAGATGAAACTGTATATGACAGGAAAGGGTTTCTTGGTCACAGTCAGTGACGGCTCGTGCCCTCTAGGAGTGGGTCGGCCAGATCAACATCCTTCTTTATGTAATTTTGGATATCCATAAATTCTAAAAAGCTACCTAGGGACCCAACAGAGGGCATTCAAAAAAAGTGCAATGCATACATTGAAACGTTAAAACGGAAGAAATATATAACACCACAACAGGCCAAAGAAATAAAAACCTACAATGGCGTAGCACCTAGAATTTATGGAAATCCAAAATTACATAAAAAAGGACATCCACTAGGACCAATCATTTCTGGCGTAAATAGTCCAATGAATTCACTGTCGGGTTTTGTGGCGGATGCGCTAAAAAGTGCTTATAATACCGACAATAGATACTACGTAAAAGACACTTTTCATTATGCACAGGAAATTAATGACTTCGAGATACCAGATGACCACAGACTAATATCACTAGACGTTGTCAACTTGTTCGGAAATTTAGAAAAGAAAAAAATCATCGAAATTCTAAAGCTTAAATGGAACAATATAAGACCGCACACGGGCTTGGACATGAATTCATTTATGGAAATAGTCACTTTTCTTCTTGAAAATAATTACTGCACGTTTCAGGGAGAATTTTATCAACAAATTTTCGGATGCGCGATGGGCTCAAAGTTGTCCCCTATTCTGGCACAGTATGTTATGGACCATCACTTGGACTCAATCTTACCCAAATTGCCATATACTATTTTATTCGTAAAAAAATTTGTGGACGACATCATGATGATAGTACCAGAAACATTTATTCAACTGACACTTGACTTGTTCAACTCGGCTTGTGCAGATTTACAGTTCACACTAGAAACAGAAGATCTCCACCACTCAGTACCCTTCCTAGACACTAGAGCATATAGACAGGATAATAAAGTAAAATTAAAATGGTATAGAAAGGACACACATTCAGACAAAACTATTCATTTCCACTCGGACCATGCCATAAATGTAAAAATAAACACAATAAACCAAATGAAAAGGAGGATATCAAAAATATGTCATAAATCATACATAGAAGAAGGATTAAAAAAATTACAACAAATTCTTATAGTACCACTCAAAGCGAACAAACAGAACAACAAAATATGACAACAAATAGAACAAGTTATGCATCGTATCCGAATGTTACCAACTTGACAGGGAAATTGAAGAATGTGTTCAGAGAGGATAACATCAAAATTGCAGTCCAAAATCAAACAACGGTGAGGTCATTGTACACAAAAATCAAAGACCCCATTCCAACATCCTCCCAAAGTAATGTCTATACAAAATAAATTGTGAGACTTATGACTAATGTTATGTAGGATATACCTCCCAATGGGTAAAAAGTAGAGTGACACTGCATAGATCGGACATAAGAAAATACCCAGAGAGATGTGCATTGGCTGCTCATGCACATAATCTTGACCATCAAGTGAATTTTGAGGATATTGAGGTACTCAAATTAGAGAAAAATTATCAAAAAAGATTGATCCATAAGATGATAAACATAAACAAAGAAGAAAAAACCATAAACAAGAAGACATATACAAACAAATTAAGCTCGATATACAGTTATTTGTTGGGAATGATAAAGATGAAACCTTTTTATGACGGCCCAGTAGATGAATGAAGAAGATCAAGAACACAGAGAAGTGAGAGACTAGTTTTCCAGGAAAGAAAAAACATAACCTTAAAAAATAAAATGACATTGTGTTACCTTAGAGTTTTTAATTGATTGTGAATTTGAGAATAAGAGCATCAACAAAAAGAATTTTTCGAAATTTTAAAATAGATTTAGATGGCGTGTTTTGTGAGGAATTCCTATGGAATCAAAAATTAACATTCCATTGTTTTTATTAATTATAACGTTTGTGTCAGATGTCATCCATGTAAAACCCTCACATTCAGTGAGTTGATTTGTTTTAAAATTGGTTGTCTATAAATTATATATTATTGTTCTTTTGTAGAAGCCTGAAAAAGCATTAAATTAATGCGATAGCTTGGCATAGAATATAGAGTATTCGAATCATTTACTCCCAAATCCGAGCCTAAAGACCCTTAAAATTCATTCAATATATATGTATATATATAATTTAGAAGCAATTTTCTTGGTATTAGAGCACTGGATTGAAATTAGGATTTCATCTTTTTTTATTAATACTTTACTACATATGTTTCGGCGTACGTTGAGCCTTTTTCAAGTTTACATGTTGAAAATACAGTGACAATCATATCTAAAATGTATAACTGTCCAACAATTCATCTTAAAACTTAGTAAAAGTAAAATCATATTCATCATGTTGTGAACGCTGTCAATTAGAATTAACATATAATAATAGAAAACCTGTTATCTATTAAAAAACTAATCAAATCACCGCAATTTGATACTACCTCTCTTACACTTGCCATCTGGATCACTCACATTCAACTTGTAACCGAAAACGAACGAAAACTCGTACAGCCCTAAGCCCTACACACTAACATCTTACTCCAAACTACTGACCTAGTGAACTGAACTCTGATAATCAAAGTGTAAACACACGCAATGCAATTCTCTTATACCCCCTCCCCAAGGGGGAGGACCTAGTCTTTGAAAAATGAACAAGTCGTGGGTTGCTGTTTTGCTATTTACAGTTACTAAGAATGAATTTTTATGGTCAGAAAATCACAAAATTTATTCCATACAGTACGAATACACTTTTTTCTGAAATTGAAATAATATTGAAGTACTTATGATAATAGTCATTGGAGATTTGAGGGTGAAAATTTCAATTATTAACAGGACACGTGACAAAATTTCAAATACATAATGATTTCTCTTTCTATCTCAAATTTAGGATAAACATATGAAGATGTCGGATATTAAATTACAATTTTTAATTTGATTTTTGCAATAAACATCGATAATTATAAACAATTTGACCCGCCTGCCGTTTCACATAGGGACGGCCGACGGCCAAGTCTTCTCGGCCGACCTCGCAAGTGTCACAGTCGAGGTATTGTAGAGTTCCATAATAGGAACTTCGAGCGGCGTATGTGTTAGATGAAATCATAAACTGAAAGCTGTGGCTCGGCTGGCTGAGCTGCGTTATAACGTATAAGGACAGATGCGGGAACTTGGAATAAAAATTATTTGAGGTATTTGACCGAAATAATGTGTACTTCGATGTGTGGTGTGGAAATATGAGATATATAGAGGGCAGAGGAAAAGATACTAAGGGAATTTCTCGAGATTTAAATATTGCTATTGATTTTTCCAATAAGTTTCGATTAAAAAAATATTTATTTTCACCTTCTTTTTTTCGGTTGCGTTTAGGTCGGCCCGGCCGACCCTGCCTACCCTGACGAGCCGTCACTGTAAGGATTTGAACTTTTTTGCTCAATCTTGGGCACTTCGAGTATTACTTGATAATAAAAAGATCTGACCTTATTTTTTGGATGGGAAATCAGCTCCGCTCTAATCGTCGAGGTTGACTTCGTAAAGTAAGATGCAGGCATTTTGGATACAGTTTTCAAACTTCCACTGATAAATTGTGCTTTGGAAATATGTTATTGCGTCACAAGTTCACAATTCACAACCTTTTCTTCTACGTGGAGAATTTCAACTGAATAATTTAGATTCACAAAGCACTAGGGTAGCTAACTGACCCAACTGGAGAAAAATAAATAAGACAGATTATTTTAAGAGATTTTAAGAGGAACTTGTAGTTCTGAGTGCCTGGTGAAAGTAAAAAAAAACTGGTAAAGTAAAACTGACCAGACTGGTGGTCAAAATAGAACTGAAATGAGAGAGAGTTCTATTTAGATTTTGGAATAAGTGAGGAAGATCGAAAAGGTACCTGCTCAACTCAGGTGACAAAAAAGGGATTTCCAAAGTTCCGTCTGATAACCTAGCATTCTGTTGTGAATTTATCGCAACATATTTCAAAATAAGCCTCAGTTTGAGCGATAACCTATTCATTCGTGCGAAATTTCATACCGACCAGCATTTTTTTCAGGTCTGCGAACAGCCAGTAGTCGCTGGGAGTCAAATCTGGCAAATACGGTGGATATAGGAGCAATTCGAACTTCAATTCATGTAGTTTGGCTATTGTTTCGAATGACTTGTGGCACGGTGCATTATCTTGATAAACAAAATTTTTTTTGGTTATGTGCGGCCGTTTTGCAATGTCGGCCTTCAATAACGCTTATACAATATTCACTGTTGATGGTCTCAATCGATTGGGTTC